>JBBPBX010002838.1:22635-52044 GCA_038048925.1 Garcialebias charrua | reverse complement strand
TGCCGGCAATGCGGACCAAGCTCTGACACCGGTCGTACAGGGACCTAACAGCCCTTATCAATGGGCCTGGTACCCCATACTCCCGGAGTACCCCCCACAGAACCCCCCGAGGGACGCGGTCGAATGCCTTCTCCAAGTCCACAAAGCACATGTAAACTGGTTGGGCAAACTCCCACGCACCCTCCAGGACCTGTTGAGGGTGTAGAGCTGGTCCAGTGTTCCACGACCAGGACGAAAACCACATGCTCCTCCTGAATCCGAGGTTCGACTATCCGACGGACCCTCCTCTCCAGAACCCCTGAATAGACCTTACCAGGGAGGCTTAAGAGTGTGATCCCCCTATAGTTGGAACACACCCTACGGTCCCCCTTTTTGAATAGGGGAACCACCACCCCAGTCTGCCAATCCAAGGGAACTGCCCCCGATGTCCACGCGATATTGCAGAGTCGCGTAAGCCAACACAACCCTACAACATCCAGAGCCCTAAGGAACTCCGGGCGAATCTCATCCACCCCCGGAGCCTTGCCACCGCGGAGCTTTTTAACCATCTCGGCGACCTCAGCACCAGAGATCGGAGAACCCGACCCAAAGTCCCCAGGATTCCATCCAGTTAAAAACATAAAGACAGAGGAACTTCCTGTCGACGTCAAACTGAAAATTCAGAGGTAGAAACTCGTGGGGAGCGATACAAACAATAGGTGGGTGTCTCATGTAGTGAATAAACACGTCGGCTATGACAGGACTGTGCCATACCACAAATATTGAGCTAAATCTGGTGTGCTGAGAGTCATCTCCAACACATTCTCTGAGGACTAACACATAAAGATGACAGTACCTGTTGGAGTCAATGGCTACGTTCACACTGCAGGCAAATCCGACCCAAATCCGATTTTTTTGCCCCATCTGACCCATTTCTGATTTTTTCATAACAGTGTGAACGCGACAAATCCAATTTTTTCAAATCCGACCCAGGCCGTTTCAGTATGTGGTTTTAAATCGGATATATATGTTTATGTTTATTAAATTTGTTCATTTTTTTACAAAAGAAACAATACAAGACAATCCCATAAATGATAATGTACAAAATATAAAAAAATGAAAGGTAGCAGAAAGAAGAATAAATCTTATTATATCTGCCCCTTTTTTCCAACAATCAGATTAAACAATAATAATCTTCAACCAACAGTACAAAATGACTAACTCTTTCTAATTTTCTAACTAATACAATACACATTACGCTATTTCATATATATTTTTTAACACATTCGTTTTGATCATTTTCTTAAATGTAGACCTTGACTTGGCATTTTTAACTACATTCTCCAAGCCATTCCATAATCTAATTCCCTGGATTGAGGTAGAACGTCCCTTCAAACTAGTTCTGAATTGTGGTTTTACAAACATCTCTGTCCCCTTAAGATTATAACAACTTTGTCTTTTAACAAAATGCATTTGGATATTTAAAGGTAATGCATTATTTTGAGCCCTATACATAACTGATAAAATATTATAGTCTACCAAATCATGGAACTTCAATAACTTCAGTTGATAAAATAATGTACTTGATGGATGACGGTAATGTTTTCTAGTGATAATTCTTACAGCTCTTTTCTGTAATACAAAAATAGGCTTTGTGATTGTTTTACACGCATTCCCCCAAACATCAATACAATAGATTAAGTGTGGAACAATGATTGTGTTATACAACAAATACAGAGCTTTATCATTCAATAGGTCTCTGACTTTGTACAGTACTGCAATCGATTTAGCTATTTTTATTCTTACAGAATTTATGTGTTGTTTCCATGTCAGTTTGTCATCAATGATAACACCCAAAAACTTCACCTCACTCACTCTACAAATCTCAACACCCTCAATTTTGAGTGGAACATCAACAGTTTTCTTTTTATTACTGAATATCATGTAATTAGTTTTTTCTAGATTTAATGATAATTTATTTATTTTAAACCAAGTTTGTATCTTGACAAATTCTGTCTTTATCAATTCCAACATTTGTTCTATATCTTCACCTAAACAGAAAAATGTGGTATCATCAGCAAAAAGTACACATTTAAGGAGTCCTGACACATTTACCAAGTCATTCACATATAAAATAAATAGCTTTGGTCCAAGTACAGAGCCTTGGGGAACTCCACATGTGATATTACAGAGGTCAGATCTTACATCATTTATTTGTACAAATTGTTTCCTATCTTTCAAGTAGCTAGATACCCACTGTAATGCTTGTAATATCTGATGTTTTCAAAGCGACTGCAGTGTGAACGCTCATGTGACTTACATCTGACTTTTGCATCACGTCATCTCACGTCTCACGTCAAAGTCCCACCACTCTCGGCTCCTACTCCGCATCCACACACCCCTCTGAACAGAGGCAGCAGCCACAGCTCCAAAAATCGCCATCACTAAAAATTCCGCTAGCTTTCTTCTCAGTTTTCTTTTGCCTTTAATCATTTGGATGTTTAGCCTTCCCCGATTGGACAACAACTTCAAAATTACCAAACACACACTGAAAACTGTCGCGTCCATGTTTACTTACGCAAACACAGGGTGCTGCGTGTCACATCACGTTCTGAGACACGTTTTCTTCTGCGCATGCGGGTCGCTTCTGCAATGTGGATCGTTCACACATGGAGTCTGATGAGGGTCGCATTTAAAATGTACTGTAGTGTGAACGTTCACACCAAAAGATCGGATAAAAAAAAAATCGGAATTGAGCATTAAGACCTGCAGTGTGAACGTAGCCAATGCAGCAAAACACCTCACGAAGCGCTCAATGGGTTTTAATTTAACAACCGAATACATTTCAGTCACCCGATTCAAGATGGCTGCCACAGACAACCAACTTCAGTAAATGGACCTTATAGCGCTTTCCAGCCCCCTATGAGGGGCAAAGCGCTTCACAGTACCAGCCATACACACATTCATACACACATTCATACACCGGTAGCGGTAGCCTGCCATGCAAGGCGCTGCCAGTCCTACTGGGAGCAACTCGGGGTTAAGTGTCTTGCCCAGGGACGGAACGAGGTATGCCGTGACCGGGGATCGAACCCGGGACCTTCCGGCCCTGAGCCGGCTGCCCTGTCTCTACACCAGCTCTGCCCCACAGTAAACATAAGAGAAGGATTTTTGCTGAAACCTGCTGAAGAAGCTGAAACCAGCTGAAAAGGTTTTGTCGCCGAACAGTTAATGTGAGTTGAGTTTGAACGGCTGGCATTTACTGAAAGCAGGAAAAATAAAAGCTGAAAGCAGCAGAAAACCATCCGAAATGTTTAGAAAAAGCTGAGTAGAGCAAAAATGTTGCAGAATTGAGCGGAATAAGCTAAAAGAGGCAATGAGAGGCTGAATAAAATACAAAAAAGCTGAAATTTGCAGAAAGGGGTTGAATTACACACAAAAGCCCAAAATTAGCAACCAAAAAGAAAAAATAAAGCTGAAATAATAATATAATACCGGTAAGCTGAAAAATGCCAGAAAAATCAGCAAAAACCTGAATTTAGCTTAAATGAGCATACAAAGCTTAAATTAGCTCAAATAAGCTGAAAAAAGAACAACAGTGCTAAAATTAGCTGAAAGGAGTAGAAGCAAAACAAAAGCTAAAGTTTGAGCAGTAAAAGGTTGTAAACCTCTCAAAGGGTTTGAAGGATGTGGAGCGCAACATGGCAGACTAAGCTAAATACAGTACTGTATTTCTAAAAGTAAAAGTTGCACAAACACCAAAAGCCACAGCAGGAATGTCCTGGAATGAAGCTAAAGGCGTCAAAGCTGTTACCATCAGGAGCAGATGGATCTGCTGCTGACAGCTTCCTGAAGACTCTGTCTTCGCCTCGTGTTGCATTTTTTCAGTTGCTTCCTTCTGTCTTTCTTCGGCATGTTTGCCCTCAGCTCCTCCATCTCTTTGTCTTGTCTTTCTTATTGTTTTTGAACCAGCTCCATGAAAGCACGCTCCCTCTCCTCGGCCTCCTGCACATTCTTCCTGAGTATGTTCATGGCCGAGTCCTCCAAGCTCCTTCTCTGTGACTCATAGCATGCCCTCAGTGTAAGCAGCTGAAGGATTTTCTGTGGCCATGTTGTTCACCATCTCATGTAGCACATGCAGGCCGCTGTTTGCTGTGGATGTTGCAATCTGGCAAATCATCACACACATTTATCATCCACCAGGGCATCGTCTAGCCTGTCGATGATTTCTCCATCTTCCACAGAGAGAATCAAATCAAATCAAAGGGTGACGAACCATTCTAAGTTAAAACTTAAGAAATTAAACTGGAGTGTCTGCATTTTCTGATTAAATACAGACTTTTTTTCATTCAACCTTTATTTATACAGGTTAATCCCACTAAGCCTCAGGGACTCATTTACAAGAGAGACCTGATTTTAACAAAGAGTGATGACAACAGTGGACAACAATAGACCATCATAAAGGATGTTTACAGATTGGGAATAACAAGTGAAAATAAAATGGTATTTAAAAACTATAACCAAAAAACAGCTAGGTTGTAAGGCAATGTAAAAAACTAAGAACAAGAACATGACAGACTAAACAACTAGCTAAAATGACAGAAAGACTAGCTTCATGACAGTGGCTAAACACTAAAAGTAGCAAAATGTGAACAAGAACGAGCAGACGGCTAAGCTGAAAATTAAAAGGTTAGCTCTGGTAACAAAATGCTAGGTTAATGTTAAATGTAAAATAATGTTACCTCATTCTAAAAGTAGCCAAACAACAGCTAAAGTTAGCAAATGATGGCTAAAAGATAAAAGTAACAGATTGGTAGCCTGAAAGTACCAGGATTGTAGCTAAAAGAGCAAAGCAAGAGCAAAAAAGGCTAAAAGTAATAAATGGTTAGCTAAAGTAGCAAACGGCTATGTAAATGCTAAAAGAACAATGATGGTAGATAAAAGTAAAAGAACTGCAGCTAAAGGTAGCAAAAGATCAGCTAAAAAAAAGTAGAATGATAACGAAAAGATAAATTAAGCAAAAGGGCTAGCTAAAAGCAGCAAGATGCACAAAAAGACTAGCTAGAAGTTAAAAGTGGCAAAAGGATAGTTAACAGTAACACAAAAGTAAAGATAAGCTACAAGGACCAAAACAATTGATGGATTGCAGTATCATCTGCGCCTGCGCGTTGCTGCCTGCAGCTGTCACAACACAACGGTCCATTACGAGACCGTACCATCTCGACTAAAACGGGGAACCTCCACTCAAGTCGGAGTAGTACATTCCTCGGATCATATTTTTTTGCTACATATAACATAATTTCGTGAAAGCGCTCGTAACGCTTAAACCTCTACGTAACTTTTGTTTTAGAAGGGAGAAAAAGAGTAAATCAACGCATCGGAAAGCCCATTAGTAAACCCCCCCCCGTTCACGCAGTGGTTCGCTCCGTTGCTATGTTGTCATTTGTGAAGTGATGGAGAAGAAACACTAGGGCCTGAAAATTATTAAACCAGACTGTATTTTTGTGTCCAGAGTGAAAGCTTCTGGCCATGGCCGGCATGAGGAGAGTAAACGGGAAGTTCTCCAGAATCAACCCGGCTGTCAGGTGATGTTTTGTGGGGTTGCATTTTCAGTAACCGCCTCACTGTTGATGCTGTGTCAAGCTAAGTTAGCATTAGCATCATGGCTGTCAGTTTAAGGACGTTACAACTTTTTATAAACGTTAGAAAAACAAGCTAACCATTGTTAAATTAGCATCGACTGTGGATCGTGGGCCAGTATTGGAATGCTCCAGCTAAAGTACCGAAGCTAATGATGTAAACTAAAACCTTGTAAATTATTTAAGAAATTTTTGTTTGCCAAAAAAAATAAGTAAACGTTAGTGTAACATCATCTACTTCCAGTTAAACATTTCACGGTGAATCAGATAAAAACTTTGATTTTTAAAACCAAACTTGGTGTGAAAACTGTTCCAGATGTTAAAAACAGAAGTCAAATCATGTTAAATTTTGTGTAATCAGCTTAACGTTCATGCATGAGTTTTGATAACTTCAGCCAGGATTTGTTTCCAGTGGTTTTATTTTTCTTAGGGCATAAAAAAGGGTGGCAAAATAATTTTGTTAAAATGTCTATTCAAGAAGCTGAAGCTCTCAAGTCCACTCAGGTGGACAGCATACATTTTGGGATGTGTTACTAATGAAATATTTCTGTGTGCTATAATGTGAACATGTTTAGAAATATTTTGCAAAACTAAAAGCATAAACACAGAACTCTGCATGCAACTCATTCTAATATTCACTACTGTCTCATCCCTTGCTTCACTCCTTCTCATTCGACCTCTTGATCTCACTTTTTAGTCTTTGAGCTTCTTCTTTTTAACTGCACCATATTTTAGTAGACATTTTTATTTAATTTCATAATAACAATTCTGCACATGAAACTTCAGCCATTCTGTTATATGTAACTCAGCAATACAATCTCTTCAGTTTCATATTTATACATTAATGCTACAGGTCTATCTTGTATGAAAATTTGCAAAAGCACAATGCAGATGTATTTGTTTTTCTGTGTGCATGCTGGATTATTGCATCTGCTTGTATTGTTTTGCTTCAATGAGCTGGGGCCAGTGTTCTCCAGGGCCAAACCTGAACTCAGGAGTTGCTTTAAACACTACTCTGAGTGGGCATTGGGTCTTCCTTTTGTGCATCTGGATGGAACCCTCAGTTATTAGTGCATGAGCTGCAGGTGCCTTAAAATGTAGAAGAGCCATTTTCTCCAAACCAGACATTCTGTACAGGTGCCAGGCATCATAACAGTCAGGTCCAAGAAGTGAAAAAACACTCAGATGTACCATCGTTTGTTTTTGCATCTGTGAGGGTACATCGCCACTCATTGATCCATGAGATATATTCCTCCCATATTCTGATTGTAGAGTTACAGAAAATGGTCTTTGGGTGTTGAGCATCCTTTTCTCTTTCTTGCTCCATCTCTGGGCCAAACCTGGTGGGGACAGACCAGAGAAAGAAGAGGCCATTGAGCTGTCCAGCCAGCATGTGATGGTGATGCTTTCAGCATTACTGATGACACAACAGGAGCCTCTTCCTTTTTTTTTTTGAGTTGCTTTTCACTCTTTAGTTTCAGAGGTCCACACTGGAGCCTGTTGATTCTGCTGGTACCAGTACCATAGATCCTCTGCTGCAGAGCCTGAATGAGTGGAGGCAGCAGGCAGTGGCTCTGCTACCTCGTAGGCTTTTTTACTCACAGCATCTGAGTTCTACAAAATATAAAACCCTTACTTGTTACTCAGATGATGACAACAACTAACTTTTTTCCCTCTTAAATTTTCAAATTATGTACTAAAATGTAATTCCATGTATTTACTGCAAAATCCTGCAGATGGTGCATATTCTAGATTAGAACAACAGTCAGAGTAAAAGTATGAAGTGCAGTTCAAATGTAGCCAGCGCCGTCCAATTTATTGGATAGGTGATCAATTATACCCTGATGCATGCTCAATAATCCAGGTGATCAATTATACTTTTCTCCCAATATATTCATTCATTCATTCAATTCATTCAACCTTTATTTATACAGGCTAGCCTCGTTGAGCCACGGGGACTCATTTACAAGAGGGACCTGTCTCACTCACACCCAGGATCAATTTAGAGTTACCAATCAGCCTAACATGCATGTTTTTGGACTGTGGGAGGAAACCGGAGCACCCGGAGAAAACCCACGCATGCACGGAGAGAACATGCAAACTCCACCCAGAAAGGCCCCCGGACCGGGATTTGAACCAGGGACCTGCTCGCTGAGAGGCAGCAGCTCTACCAGTTGTGCCACCGTGCTGCCCTTTGGAAAATATTTGGAAAATATATCAGCAGTGTTACTCTTTAGTTGTGACTTGATGTTACCTTTTCTTTCTTTTCTTTTCATTTACCTGTACCTGCAAGGACCTTCTTCTGTAGAAGGACTGATAATATTGCTGAGCTGCACTTTCAGGCGATGGCCAGTAGGTGGCAGTGTATTGCATGATCTACTAATGTCCAGTTTGTAGTTATGAGGTTGTAACATAAAACCCCACACATACAGTACAAGAAAATGGCTTTGGTGGTTTTCCACTGACTGCAGTGACCACGATGACAGTGATCTAACTAACTGTGTCATACTCTAGCAAAAAGCTAAGAGAAGAAGAATGCTATACATACAAGCCAAAAGTAAAAAAAAAAAATGCTATCTAAAATCCACAAGTAGCAAATTCTAGCTAACAGTAACTGAAGACTAAAGCCAAAAGTAGAAAAAGTCTTACAAGAAGTATCAGAGGCTAAGCTAATGGTAACAGAAGCCAAAGTAGCCAAAAACTAGCTAACAGCTAAATAAAGCCAAACACTCACTGAAAGGAGCAAAGCACTAGAAGTATCAAAAGTTTAGGCAAAGCTTAAAAAAGGAACACAGCTTTTTTTTTTTCCAAACAGTTTGCAAAATAAAACCCATTAAAACAAAAGTGCTGGCTCGGCAGATTAATACTGCAGAGAAGAATAAGACCCGATGAACGCAGATGATGATGGAACCTGATTTATGGAAAACAGCCGAAGGATTCTGATGGTTTTTAATGACAAGTTCTGACAGAAGAGAAGAAAATCTACTTGAAACCTCAAAGTGTCATGACCTGCTGAGTGCAGCTCTGATTTAATGTCACATTTTTACACAAAGTCATGACTGAACGTTCATTTCTTGCTAATCTTTTATTTCCAGTTGTTGTCGCCTGCGTCAGGTCCAAGCTCTGCTCCATGGAGGAGGAACTTCCTGTCCTGATGGTATCCTCTGCTCTCTGGGTCTGTTTGGTTTTAAACCAGTCTTTATTTACCTGACCCGGTGTTTACCGGACGTCTGAGTCTGCAGCCAACAGATGAAAACATGTTTTTGATTATTTCAGGAATCGACAGCAGATATAACGCGGGCTGCACCGAGCTGGCAAAATACATTTTCTATGAGCTTTATGGACAGAATCAGCTGAACCTGGAGCAGGACTTGGAAGAGTTTCCTGAAGAAACGTTGGACGGTGATTGTTGACCCCAGTATTTTAAACCCTGTCGTTCTCTTGCCTTTGGTTTTTATGCTGCTCTTGTCTCGACCCGTCAGACGTGATCCTCCTGATAAAGGCCGAGTGTGTTCACCTTTACTGCAACCCACAGAACTACGGCTACCTGTTGCCCTACGTGTCCCATTGGAGGAACCTGCGCCTCTACTGCATGATGGAGACCGAGGTAAAAAACCTGTTGTTTCCTGTGTTTCATGGTTCCTGCCTGTTTAAACCAGGGGAATCTCTGAAGTCTGAAAACACGTTATTCTGGATCTGAATCCCATCTCCATCCTCTACCCCTAAATCCACGATCGGGTCGTGGAGGAAACAAATTTAGGAGATAAACCCGGACCTCCCTCTCCGTCTACACACTCCCAGCTTCTCCTGGCAGACTCCTAAGTATTCTCAGACCAGAGGATATACAATCCCTCCAGAGAGTTCTGGGTCTGCCTGGAGGTCTCTTCTCAGTGGAGTGTGCCTGACAAATCTCCAGAGAGAGGCGTCCAGGAGGCATCATGATCAGATAAACCTCCTCAGCTGACTCCTCCCCTCATCCCTCCAGATGATGAGCTGCTCACTGTATCTCTTGGGCTGAGCCCGGCCACTTATATCTGGTTCTGTAGGTGCTGATTCAATGTTTCCCCTACCTTAATGCAAGGAGGGGCCCCGCCCTGCCAACAGAACTGAGCGCCCCGTCTACTGAAATGTCCTTCATCCACAACTCCCCCACTGTGATCCAAACCTCATTACCACAAGTGAGTGTTGAAACGTAGACAGACTCAGTGAATCCACAGCTTTGCTTTTGGACTTAACAGTTTATTCACCATGACTGACCGGAGCAATGTCCTCATTATTGAGGACGAGGCCCCGCTTCATCCTACATCACTCAGAAACAAGACCTGAACTCCTCCACCTGGAGGATCTGAATCCATCCAAATATATTTTGTAACCCTAAGCAGAAGTTTGACGTCTTCGTCTCAGTGAAACTGTCTTCATCTGCCTCCAAGAAGGACGGGTGATCATGTAACTGCCTGTGTGTGTTTGTTAGCAAAATATCTCACAGACCACCCGGTGGATTTTAACGACACTCTCAGATTTTTTTTTTTTTTACGTCCCAGTGTTTGGACTCTGGTTGGAATGGCGGCGGGTGATAAGCATTTCTTCATTCAAAGGTCAAACATGAGTGTTCTTCTTTTTTGGGCTTTAATCAAATTATTTCATTTTGACTTGTGTATTATTTATTTTATTGTATGGGATTTTTTGTATTNTCGATCCCTCAGGCGGTACTGCATCAAAAACCGACATCAGTGTGTAAAAGATATCACCACATGGGCTCAGGAATACTTCAGAAAACCACTGTCAGTAACTACAGTTCGTCGCTACATCTGTAAGTGCAAGTTAAAGCTCTACTATGCAAAGCAAAAGCCATTCATCAACAAGATCCAGAAACGCCGCCGGCTTTGCTGGGCCCGAGCTCATCTGAGATGGACTGATGCAAAGTGGAAAAGTGTTCTGTGGTCTGATGAGTCCACATTTCAAATTGTCTTTGGAAACTGTGGACGTCGTGTCTTACGGACCAAAGAGGAAAAGAACCATCAGGACTGTTATAGGCGCAAAGTTCAAAAGCCAGCATCTGTGATGGTATGGGGGTGCATTAGTGCCCAAGGCATGGGTAACTTACACATCTGTGAAGGCACCATTAATGCTGAAAGGTACATACAGGTTTTGGAGCAACATATGCTGCCATCCAAGCGACGTCTTTTTCATGGACGCCCCAGCTTATTTCAGCAAGACAATGCCAAGCCACATTCTGCACGTGTTACAACAGCGTGGCTTCGTAGCAAAAGAGTGCGGGTCCTCCCCTGGCCTGCCTGCAGTCCAGACCTGTCCCCCATTGAAAATGTGTGGCGCATTATGAAACGTAAAATACGACAACGGAGACCCCGGACTGTTGAACAACTTAAGCTGTACATCAAGCAAGAATGGGGAAGAATTCCACCTGAAAAGCTTCAAAAATTGGTCTCCTCAGTTCCCAAACGTTTACTGAGTGTTGTTAAAAGGAAAGGCGATGTAACACAGTGGTAAATATGTCCCTGTGCCAACTTTTTTGCAATGTGTTGCTGCCATTGAATTCTAAGTTAATGGTTATTTGCAAAACAAAATAAAGTTTCTCCGTTCGAACATTAAATATATTGTCTTTGCATTCTATTCAGTTGAATATGGGTTGAAAAAGATTTGCAAGTCATTGTATTCTGTTTTTATTTGCGATTTGCACAACGTGCCAACTTTTCTGGTTTTGGGCTTGTAGTAAAAACGTGATATTATGTAGTCATAACGTGATATGTAGTCATAACGTGATATGTAGTAATAACGTGATATTATGTAGTAAAAACGTGATATTATGTAGTAAAAACGTGATATTATGTAGTAAAAACGTGATACGTATGTAGTAATAACGTGATACGTATGTAGTAATAACGTGATACGTATGTAGTAATAACGTGATACGTATGTAGTAATAACGTGATACGTATGTAGTAATAACGTGATATTATGTAGTAAAAACGTGATACTATGTAGTAAAACGTGATACGTATGTAGTAATAACGTGATACGTATGTAGTAATAACGTGATACGTATGTAGTAATAACGTGATACGTATGTAGTAATAACGTGATACGTATGTAGTAATAACGTGATACTATGTAGTAATAACGTGATACGTATGTAGTAATAACGTGATACGTATGTAGTAATAACGTGATACGTATGTAGTAATAACGTGATACGTATGTAGTAATAACGTGATACGTATGTAGTAATAACGTGATATTATGTAGTAAAAACATGATATTATGTAGTAAAACCGTGATATTATGTAGTAAAAACGTGATACGTATGTAGTAATAACGTGATACGTATGTAGTAATAACGGGATATTATGTACCGTATTCATCGGTCTATAACACAGTTTTTTTTGCTCATTTGAATGTCCTGCCTATTATACACCGAAGCGTGTTATTTATGGATTTCTTTCCCCATATTTTTAGACCCATTTTTGGCTCTGATTCGCCGTTTTTCATTTTGGGCAAAAATGGTGAAGTACCAGTTTCGGCCGCTATGTGCGCTATGGGCAGCAGCAGAGGACTCAGAGAGCGAAGAGGAGGGCCACTTCCAGACCGTTTCTAGCTCATGTGTCCAAAAAAAGCCTCCTCTGGTCGGACTGACTGTCGCTGCCCGCCTCCTACTCTGGATGTAGCTGCTGTTACTAGCCTGTTAGCTATGAGGTTCGCTGTTTTTGTTAGCAAGATAACTCATAAACCACACCGCGGATTTTCTAGAAACTTACAGAGCGTAATTTGGTGGTCATTTACAAATTATTAGCTGTATAAGACATTTGAGATAAAATTCTATTTTTTATAATTTATTTTAATAGCGCACGCGAAGAAGTCAAACCGAAACAATTTATAATCTAGCAGATTTGACCATTTCGTGAATTGATTAAGGAACGTTTAAGCTCAGGAACCCTTGTGCTATAATGTCAGCTAAGAAATAAAAAAATTCTCGCAAAGAAATAATAGTTTTTACCGTGTTTACTTGTAAATTCCTTCGTGCGGCTCGCTTCTGCGGCCGCCATTTTAAGCAGGGCAAATGCGGCGCTGACGCGTCGCGTAGCAGTGACGCATAATAGATGCATGGTAAACACCGAAGCGTATTATTTACGGATTTCTTCAAATATATTGGCAATAATGGACAAAGCGTGTTATACACAGGAGCGTGTTAAAGTCAGACGAATACGGTAGTAAAAACGTGATACGTATGTAGTAAAAATGTGATACATATGTAGTAATAACGTGATATTATGTAGTAAAAACGTGATATTATGTAGTTAAAACGTGATACATATGTAGTAATAACGTGATACATATGTAGTAATAACGTGATATTATGTAGTAATAACGTGATATTATGTAGTAATAACGTGATATTATGTAGTAATAATGTAATACATATGTAGTAATAACGTGATATTATGTAGTAATAACGTGATGACAGCAATACCCTTCCGTACATTTCAGATTAATAGAATAAATAAAAATGTTTTTTATTGAGTTTGGAGCAGATGATAAATGTGTCGAAACGTTCTCATGAGGTTCTAAGTTCTGACCCATGTGGTTCTTGTTCTTCGTCAGGACCTGGGGTGTTTTGAGAAGCAGTGGAACAGCTTCTTCTCCAGCCTGGACCTGGAGACTCACCTGTCCATCCTAGACCTGTCTGAGGCCCAGGCAGGGGAGGTGTGTTTTCCCCCCAGCAGACTCCAACATGGCTGTATGGTTTGGAAAACACAAGCACGAGTCGTTGTCGTTCATCATTGGGGGTGGGGGGTAGGGTTAGGGTCACTTTAAAGACTAATGGTACGTCCTGACCAAACGCGTTTTCAACGGCAGGAACGTCCAGTTTACATGCAAAGTCAATGGGGGACGCACCTCCAGCCACGTCTTGGCGTCGGGCGTCACGTGACGTGCGTGTTGAGCGTGCTGGAAAAGCGTTTTCCGTGCACGTGAACCCGCTTCAGCCTCCAAGCACGCGTTGATCATTGCTGAAGTTTTCGCCGTTCAAACGTTCAAACGCCGTTCAACTCTGGTTGATCAGGGAGAGTCGGGGGGGAGGAGAGAGGGGGAGAGTCCCTATGTGACGCGGAAACGAGGGGGCGCGCGCACTATGTGACGTATTGGGACACAGAAAAAACCCGCGGAGTCATGGACTATGGAAGAGAAATCTGTGTGTTCGCGACAACTCCTTCACGACCAGTCAAGTCTGCTCTCTACAGAGACTGGCAGAGTGCAGTGAGGAACTCGGTGTACCGGTAAGCTCCTCCCACACCCCCCGCCGCCACACCGCCGCAGCTTCTCGTTCTGGTCAGGACACACTGGGTCCAGTGCGTCCACTTGCGTGCGTGACGAGCCTTTTT
Source organism: Garcialebias charrua (assembly GCA_038048925.1). NCBI lineage: Eukaryota > Metazoa > Chordata > Actinopteri > Cyprinodontiformes > Rivulidae > Garcialebias > Garcialebias charrua. The sequence goes on along the minus strand of JBBPBX010002838.1, from coordinate 38,030 downwards.
GCCGTTGAAAACGCGTTTGGTCAGGATGTACCATTATGCCTCCTACCCACTGCACAACTCGAAACGCGCCTGCCGTCCCCTTTTGGCCGCTGGTCACGGTCCCACTGAACCACTGAACACCGTCTGATGACGTACACTAGGGGGTAGCAGAGGGAGGGGTCTCTGGCTTGTTTTCCGGGTTCAGTTGTTGTTTTAACTGCACCTCCGACGGTCTTCGATGAGATTAAAACTTTTTTTTATGTTTGGGGTGATCTACACTGGAGAGGACAGCAGCCTGTCAGCAGCAACTGTAAAAATGCCACGTTTCTTACCGGAGTTTGGTTCCAATTCCTGGAGGCTCGATCCGGTGAGTTTAAAAAGTCCGAAAAAAGTCCCGTTGTGGTTGTGTAATCAGATAGCGAGGCTCTCCCGACTGTTTGCCGGATGCGTCGAGCCGCCAGAGATCAACATTTGGGACGTCGGCGGCTCGACGGCGACGCGCGCGTGCGTGTGCAGGCTGCCGCCGCGCCGCTTCGATCAGTTGAATCTCGCCGCTTCCTTGTTCGCCGTGACTCCACGCGTCTCCTCCATAGACTTTGAATGTAAACCGGCCGCTTCGGCCGCTCGACAAAGGGGGCAGTGGGTACGAGGCATCAGACTGATCCGAGTCACTAAAATGATCTAGGTCACCCAAAACATTCAAAGTAGAAGATTCTACACTCCGGTAAACAAACGGCTCACAGACGATGGAACAAATACTTTTTGTTCTAAAATTATTTTCAGACATTCTTTAATTTATCCCAGTTTGTTTGTTTTAATGAAGTTTTTCTTGTCTCTCCGCAGGCGTTTCGTACTTTCTACATTCATGGACTGATTTCAAACAACATCACAGAGAAAAGGTCTCTTTACAAGTTCTGTCTGAATTTTGTCGATTCCAGATGTTTGTTTGTTTATCAATATAAAAATATAAAAATGAACATGTATCTGTGCCGTAATACATGTTTCTGTTTCTCAGTAAACGCCGTCAGCCATTAGTGCTGTTCGGGAAACATTCGTCTTCAGAGGATCTGGACAGTTATTCCTTCAACTTTCCCTCAGAGAGCCATCAGGTCCGGAACACGGGTTCTGAAGGTTCTGCAGCCCAGCACATGGTGAGGAGCTCAAACTGAACAAAACCAGGTCTGTGGCCTGGGTTTACTGTAGGAGACGGACCACGGACTAAACTCCAGAGTTTCTATTTGACTGAATAACCTTCAATAAAAGAAAAAATAAAATAAAATGAGCTGCAGCACCTCCTGGTGACAGAGTCTGGAACAACACGTGATCGTCCTTTAAGCTTCATGTAAGATGATTACTGCGGCTGTTGTCTCACGTAAATAAAACCACAGTTTGTCACTTTAGCTCATTTGATCCGTCATTTTTTAAAATTATTTCCTCTATTTCATCAGAAGAAACTTATGAAATTAAAAATGTTATTTATTAGTGTCCTGAACCAAACACAAAGTTTCATAAAACAAGCTTTAACAGCAAAAACAGTAAACTTTCAAATAAGATAAACCATAAAACCTATTTTTAAAATAGGATTCACCTGTCCGTAACTAAAACAAGCCAATGTCTGCTTATCTAAATCTTTAAAACTATGATTAATAAAACCAACTCCTTCCTTTTAGACCTGACTAAAAGAGATTCCAGTTCGACCGAGCAGCAAACTGGAATAACTTTGACCTTGTTCGGTCCAGACTTCAGATGTAAACAATAAATTGTTGTCCTGAAGCCAAAGTGAAGCTCCTTCAGACAAACAGTGATTTGTGTAGACGAGGAACTAAGAAGGGAGCAGACCCAGAACAGCCTTATGTAGAAATACATACCAATGATTTAATTTATGGATAGACGAGGAGGACCATCAGCCGGGACTCACAACTCAGTGAAGTGTCGAGGTTTTCTTTATTTTTATTTTCTTTCTTTATTCATTCATTTCAGATTTGAAGCAAGAAGTTGAAATTACAATTAACAATAATAAAAAACAAGGAAAAAAAAATCTAAAATAAAAGGAAGCGGAAGAAGAAAAAAATATCATATCTGCTCCCTTTTAAAAAAAATCAGTTCAAATAATCAATTCAAAACAATGATAATCTATAAATAGTATAACGAAATAAAGAAATCCTCACACGTTTACATTTCTAGTACATTTCAAAATTAACTATCGTAAAACGTCAATAGTTTCAATTGATGAAACAATAACAGTTTTAGGATCTGTAATTAAACAAAGAGCTCCACGATAAACAACCAGGTAAGCGAAATACAGAGAAGACTCCAGCATGTGTAAACCATCACCAGAATCTAGAACTGACAAACCTCGCAGCAACGAGTTAAGGCCCCGGTATAGCTCTGCGTTCGGCCGAACGCCGCTCGACGCCGTTCGAGCGCGAGGCACAAGCGTACCCCCGCAGGGCATGAACGCGCAAAGCTCAAATTTTACGACCGCGTACGCGAGGTGCGTTGTCTCACAATAAACTGCCCGGCGCCGGACTGTTTTGTATGTGACACAAATGTATTAAATTCCTCTTCTTCATCCCTGATCTGGCCTTTTCTTTAGTTTTTTTGCCAAAAGTCAAGTGATCGCTTCCTCCTCCGCTGACTCCATGACTGAAATGATGAGGAAATGAATGAATTTGTCACGAGCGAATTAAACTCGGGTCCTACGTGGCTGCGCGAGGTTCTGCAGATTTCCTGGTGGGATGTGGGCTGCAGGACCAGCGCTCCCTGTTTTTTTTTTAGAACTTTTTTATAAGATATAAACACAGAACACCGCTGCACTGAAGCTGCCGGCTCGCCTTTTTTTCTCTCCCCCCGACCTGTCAATCAATTCAGTAGTAGGCGTGTCAGCAAATGACCAATCAGCGAACGCTCTGCGCTGTGGCTTCTCAAATGACATCAAGAATTTGGAGCGAAAACGCGAGAATGAACGCGAGAACGAACGCAGAGCTGTGCGGTTGAACGCGCGCACGGAGCGGCGTTCGGCCGAACGCAGAGCTATACCGGGGCCTTTACTTTAGAAGGAAGGCAGGATCTGCTTCTGAAGGAAAATCCTGGTTTTAATGTTAGTCTCTTACCTAAATATTAAATATGTGACTTAAGGGAGAGAGTATCATCAGGAATAATTTACACAAGCATTTAACTGAGAAACCTGTTGGAGAGCCTTGAACACCAGAGGCCTTAGCCTTTACGTGAAAGAACATCCCGTTTGGTTTTGTTTGCTTTAAAGTCATGTTTTAATGTATTGAAACTGATAAAGTCTGACTGTAGAGAATGGACTGCATCGTTTGGTGTTGAAGCAGCTAAATATACAATTAATATAATAAATGTGTCATCAACTTAAAAACAAAATGCTACATTTTGTTCATTGTAATCCATACAGTTGATATAAATAATAAAAAGTAACGGACCCAGAATGGTTCCCTGAGGCACCCCTTTGGTTCTTTTGAGGGAGGTAGAGCATGTTCACAGAGCATGGACACACTCAGATGTTTGTCAGGGAATTTTCAAACCATTAAAAAGTTTAGACGTCAACTGAAATAAGTTTTTTTTAAATATAAAAATGTGTTTTATTGAACAAAATATAACAAAACAGCAGAACCTAATAAAAGTACATTTAAAAACCCTTCAAACAATTTAAAATATAATGGAAAGTATTTTTAATTAATAAAATATGGAAGTTGGCTTCATTTTCCTTTGACTGTAAGTATTTGGTAATTTTCTTAAAAGTGATAAATATATCCGCTGAATTTAAAGATTGATTGTTTGTTTGTAAGCAGGTTCTTCAATGCGTCGCTCCTATAGGACCGCTGTCGTGCTCCCGGACGTATTTCTTTGGTTCTACCCACAGCCCATACATCGGTGAGATTTACTGAATAAGTTACTGTATGTCATGTTGACCAACTGCATCAGTGGTTCCTAAAGCGGGGGTCCAAACCCCACTGTGGACTGGAAACAACAAGTGGGCCAAATTCTCCACCTCACAAGCTTAAACTTGATCTGGAGTTTGTTGAAATTTGGTGATTAATTTGCTGGCTTTATAACAGTGCTGCTTTGGAAGCTCAGTTTGTATTGGTCTGGAGTGATGTCATTCGAAATTCCAGCCTCATGAAAGAGCTTCACAGTGACACCAAACATTACCGTATGTAAGGGGATTTCCCAGTGCTACTGCAAAAGAAAAAAGTCTACTTCAAAGGGGAATATTGTATAAGGATTATTTCTGAGGATATACCTGTTAGAACAAGTTGATTAAAAGGTAAATTAAGAAGATTAAATGTTGTTTTAGTTCATAAGATTCTGCCTTTATGAACTCATTTTTCCAAAAATCTCAATTACATCAAAAATAAACATTTTCACTTTTTTTTTTGCTGCTCAGTCTGAGGTCAGTACAGCTCGGATCACATTTGTTTACTTCAACAAGAAGGAGATAGAAGTTTTAGTCACTAAACTTCTGGTCCTCCATCGGGGAGCAAAGAGAGAGAATAGGAAAAACTCCATCCGTCTGTCAGCAGTGCATGTTGTGAACACGATAACTTTTTGGTGCGTGACTGCATCTAGGCGTAAGAAAGGTCACCATCAAAAATTGGGTTGCCACATCAAAATCCAAGATGGCCTCCACCATAAGCACATGTAAACCAACCACCGCAAACATTTGAGGAAACTTTGCTTTTTAGTTTTCGTTTTGCTTAAAAGTTTCCTCAAATGACTGGGGTGGCCAAATATTAATATATGGGGGTTCAAGGCCACCACTGGGCACCCCTAGCTCCACCACTGCTTCTTGTCATGGATAAAACTGTCCCCTCCTCTCAGCAGGATCTGTCACTCCGCGGCACCTCGGACAAGAAAAAAAACACGTAAAACCCACATCATCTTCTCCACAGTGTAACGTCTCAACACTTGAATCTCTTGACCCAGAACCATTTTTTCCCAGTTCACTTCGACACTAATTTCCAAAACTAGCCTCCTGATTATCGAGGGACATCAGTCTGTTTAATCCGCTTGGTGCTCATACAGTAGTCCCTCGTTTATCACGTGGGATCCGTACCCTGAAGACCCACGATAAGTGAAAAACCATGAAGTAGAAATAGTAGTACACCCACACACACATATCTATATACAGTATATANCTCTGCTCTGCAGCTGATCAGCTGATTTCTCTGCAGAGTGGAGATCAGCTGATCAGCTGCAGGAGGAAGCTTCTCCTACAGCTGTGGGCTGCACCATCCATCCATCCATCCATCCATCCATTTTCTTCCGCTTATCCGGGGTCGGGTCGCGGGGGTAGCAGCCTAAGTAGGGAGGCCCAGACTTCCCTCTCCCCAGCCACTTGGAGCAGCTCCTCTGGGGGAATCCCAAGGCGTTCCCAGGCCAGCCGAGAAACATAGTCCCTCCAGCGTATCCTGGGTCTTCCTCTGGGTCTCCTCCCGGTGGGACATGCCCGGAACACCTCACCAGGGAGGCATCCAGGAGGCATCCTAACCAGATGCCCGAGCCACCTCAACTGGCTCCTCTCGATGTGGGCTGCACATAGGTGCTAAATAATTTTAAATTATTTATTTTAAATAAAAATGTCATGCCGATAGTGCAGATCATTCATCAATCAGCCCATTGTGTGTCATGTCCAATCTTATTTTGAAAAACCACGATAGAGCAAGTCTGCAAAAAACGAACCTTGAAGTAGTGATGGACTACTGTATTTTTATGTCGTTGATAAAAAGTTGGGTCACGAGTCTGTGAACCTGTGTTTGTGGGGTGGAAACTTTTGGAACCATCAACTGAAGATTTGTTGGAGTGTAAATATTTTCTCATCCTTTATAAAATGTTCTTTAGTACTTTTATGAACAACCATGTCGCTGAATATTATAAAGCGTAAAGATCTGTTTCCCATCGGTTTGAAGTAACAAGTGAAGCGCTGCAGGTTTATTCTGTTTTCATGGGAACTGTTTGATTCACAGGCGCTCCACCATCAGAGCAGATCAAAGCAGACGTCCTGTAAGTGATTCCATCCGTTCGCTTTGCTCCGTGTTCCTTTCTGTTTTGGACTGAGTTCATTTTTTTCTTTTCAGGGTTTTGTCTCAGATTTATTCGGCTGTGGTTGGCGGAGTCCTCTCAGGCATCAAATGTTTCTCCTCCACCTCCAGCCTGCCAAAGGCAAGAGCAGGAATTTTACACCGCGTTAGCATAAACATGCTTTAATTCAACGTGTCCTGTTTCAGGCTAAAGATGTAGCGGAGAACACCTTCCTGACGGCGCTGGACTCGGCCAGTGTAGGTCACTACCGCAGTTTTCTCAGGTACTGATGGATTTCTGAGTTTTTTGTTTTATGCAACACCAGAACTAAGATAAATGTTTTTATTGTATTCTGTCTGTGTCCGCAGGTCCAGATGTGCTTTCAGCATTCAAGCCGTGAACCAACAGGGCACGTTGGTGTCATGTTCCTTCCTTTCTTTGTTTACATAGTTATTTCAGAAGACGTGCTTTCACACAAACTGTCTGATTTCATTCCAGGATCATTCCTCTGACTGACGAAGGCAGCCGCTACGTCGTAAAAACAGTAAGCTGGATTGTAACTCAGATTAAATCTGCTCGTGTTCGCAGAGTTTCACTTTGTCAGCAATAAGACTTTGACTCAAACAGGCGTCCATGATCGTCCACGACGTCCCCGATCTGCAGAGGAACACGGGGAGCCTCGGCTCCGTGGTCTTCTCCGAGTCCTTCCTGGAGTCCAGCATCAACATTCAGTACAGAGGTTCAGTATGGATCAGATTAGACCGGATCTTATTAGAATGGATCGAGTCTGGGATGAAAATTAGATTTAGATAACGAGCAGTTTGAATCCAGAGGTCACGGTCAGCCCAAGTCCAGCTGTTGTGTGAAATGTCCTTCATCTGTGTCCCCATGGTGGTTCTGTAGATGGCACCGCGTCCTCAGACAGCTGCTTCACCGTCCTGACAGGAACCGTGCCCCGGTACGCCTGTTGGCTGGTACGTTGGGCCGGAGCCATGACTCGTGTGATCCGTTGGGGGGGGGCTGGGTCTCACTGCGCTTGTGTTTTGGTTTCAGATGGAGTCGGATGTGAGGCGGTCTGAGCAGGCCCAGCAGCTCGCTAAAGTGAGTTTGGGAGCCCAGACCACATCACGACCAGAAAGTGTTTGAGATTTCAGCTTGAAACGTGTTTTTCTGACCCAGGAGAAGGACGGGAGCTTCCTGGGAGCTGCTCTGACGGCAGCTGACACCACGTATGTCTTCTGCAGCGGACACCTGTCCTCTCCTGGAGAAGGTGAGACCTCAAACACAGTGAGGTCTGAAGTCACGTCAGTGTTTCAGCAGCAGTTATTTAGTTTCTTCTCCCTTCAGGGAAACTCCTTTTCTTCTCCGAGGGCCTCCTGTTTGTCCACTCTCAGTTTGGGAGCATCACCATCTCCAAGAGCCACATCACAAACATCACCTTCTACGACCCGGTGGGACTTAAAACCGTTCAAACGTGCTCAGTGTTTGGAACGGCTGCTCCTCCTCATCAAAAGGAGTCAGCTGAGGTTCCTCTGCCTCCTTCTGGAGGTTTTCTGGGCTCGTCCCACTGGGAGGAGACCCTGAGGCAGACCCAGGACTCTCTGGAGGGATATTGTCTCCTCTCTGGTCTGGAGCTGGAGGTCTGGGTTTCTCTCCCGGACCTGTTGCCTTCATGACCGACTAAAGAGAAACAGCAGAAGAAACAAATCCCTCGAAATATTTGACCCTCTCTCGTCAGTTAAGGTGTCACGTGTTTATGGTCCGTCAGAAGTTTTCATCGAGCGTTTGAGCGCCGCTCTGCTCCATGTTTAACCCTGACAGTTGTCTCACTGGAGCTCTTCTTTTTCAATCAGGATATTTCCTCCTAAACATGTTCTCTGAGGTTCTGCTCTCGTCTGGTTCCACCATAATTGTTACACAGACTAGTCATGTGACTCGAGCCTCGTGTTGTCATCAGATACGTGCGTACCCACGTTTCACTTTAACTACCGGAGTAAACTCTTTCAAAGTGCCCAGTTTGACACTTGTGTTTGTAACATTATGACACAAAGTGCAGCGTTGTTGTTTGTTTACATTTCCTCATGTGACCTGTTGTCCTCAGGACTCTGTGGGCGTGGCCTCTCTGTTCGTAGAGTATGAGGCCAGCCTGCTGCCACACCTCCCCTTCCCCCTGCACAGCCGGGACCACAGTCTGGTCTTCGCCCTTCAGCCCAGGTCCAGGAGCCACAGGTCCTTCTACTCCAAGGTGAGACTCCATGGGCCTCATGTACAAAGACTTGCGTGGATTTCTTACTGAAAAGTGCCGCACGGTCAAATCCAGAAATCTGCCTACGCACAAAAAAATCCAGATGTATCAAACTGTGCATACGCCGGTATCCACGCACATTCCTTTTGTACATCACAACCAACGTGGAATTGAGCGCACATGAGAGAGTGGCCGACTCCGCCTTTGACACGCCTCCATATAAATATGCAAATTCATTTAAATATGCCCTGCACGTTAGGAATGTCGTCTTTGCTCTATTGCAAATCATGTCGAAACGTGGAAAAAAGAGGAACTTCACGGACTGTGGACTGGAGACACTTCTGAGTGACGTAGAGAGGCACGGAAAAAGGTTTTGTTTGGCACGCTCAGCGCACAACAAACCGTCCACTTTTAAATGAGAAGTTGACCAAGCTATTCTAACATGCCTGAATAGGTCAGTGGGTAGCGTGCCCGCCTTACGTCCCAAAGATCATGAGTTCGAATCCCGCATGGTACAACGTTTTTCTTTTTTTTTTATTCATTCCAGATTTAAAGAACACAAGAAAACTATTTAGAATGAACAACATGAAATGATACAATACCTGAAATGAAGGCAAAAGAGGATTTCTTGTGGGGTTTTTAAAAATAGTTTTCTTGTGTTCTTTAAATCTGGAATGAATTAAAAAAAAAGACAAACGTTGTTTTCATTTAAATATACCCTGCAACAGAGGAATGTCGTCTTGTCCCATCATGCATCACGTTCTTCAACTGCTAAAACAGCTAAAAATGAACAGAAAACAAGAATTTAAGCTGTGCAGAACTATTCAGTCTTTCTGTTTATTATATTTTTTGCAGGTTATATTCTAATTGCGTCCATGTGGATGTAATAATTGTCAATCATGTGTGTTTGGGTGGAAATAATCATTATTTCCCCTTCATGAACAGTTTCCAGAATCACCTGTAAGTGTCGCCAAAGGAACACAAACCACAGAAACGTGCGTACGCCTGCACTGGAGCTGGCGTGGAAATGTACTTGGATGCGCACATATTCACGTTCAGTTCAGTTTTGATACATACGGGGTTTTGCGTGGATAGTGACGTACGCACGGTTTTTGTGCGCACGCACGGTTGATACATGAGGCCCCAGCTCTTTATGGAAATGTAAAAAAAAGAATTTTTTTAAAATTACGTGCTCCTGAACTGACTTCCTGCTCCTGGACATGTCAGCCCTGTCCTTCAGGTCATGTGTTCGTCTGTTTGTTAGAAACTGCTCGACATGTTTTAATACAACTCTCAAATTAACCACAGATGTACAACAACTACCGGTTAACCTTTGGAATCAACTTGTTTCAAAATGGCCACAGTGGCTACAACAAACCTTTTTATGACGCCGGTCGTACGACGGGATCGTCTCCATTAGTTCTCTTGGAGATGCTTTTCATCACTCAGCTCCAAGGTCAAAGTTTAAACTAAGTGTTTTTATCTCTCCTGGCCGTTGCTTTTGGTCAACAGTTTGTTGATCAGTGTTTAATGTACCAGGCTTGAAACCGCAGCCTCAGGACTACAGGACAGTGACCACTGAGCCACTGTGCCCCCCCCCCCCCATACCTCCACAGAGTTGTGTGATGTCACGGCTCAAGTCCTCTGTCCGTCTGTTAGATTTTCCTCGTCAGCTCTGCTTGTTATTCACGTTCTAAAGAAATTTGATGAAGCTTGGTAGGAAGTCTGACCACCCTGAGAGGTTTTATTCCTGCTGTTCTTCTGTGTTGCACCTTATCTTACAGGAGCTATGGCCCTTTGCTCTGTTTCATTACAAGTTGTGTCCTCCATCACTGCAAACATGTTGTTTACGTTCCTAAACAATAAAGTTCTGTTTATTTGAACCGTCTCTCCTCTCGTAGGTTTTGTCTGTGTGGAAGCGTTCTGAGTCTGGACTCAGAGTGCAGCTGTTGGACCGGGACCAGCTGTCTTCAGACCAACAGAACCTGTGAGGAACCGAGCCGGGACCTTCAGCTTTAAGTCGTCAGAAATTAAATTTTTTAAAAGGTTATTCATATTTTTTTATTTCAGGCACAACAAACTGCAGCAGCTGCACGACGCTCAGGAGCCACCTGTGGCCAAACGCAGGAGCAGCCTGAAGACCTGGTATCAGCTGGTACCGGTACCGACCCAAACGATGTTAGTACACACAGAACCACACACTGACCCAGTATTTCCCCTTGATCTCTGGCCTTGGGAGGGGCGCATTCAGTTGTAAAAGCAGCCCAACAGTAACTAGAAGCTAAAAGCTGAACGGTAGCCAAATCCCAAAAGCAGCCGAATAGTAGTCAGAAACTAAAATCAGCCAAATGGTAGCTAGAATCTAAAACAGCCAGACAGTAACTATAAGCTATAAGCAGCAGAATGGATTCTAAAGCCAAAAGTAGCAAACCAGTAGTTACACGTAGAAAAAAAAGTGGTAAACGAAAATAAATAAAACATTTGGTTAAAAAAATCAAAACGGGGGCTAAAATTTGCTAAACATCAGCTAAAATTAAAAAAGTCCATGCTCATTAATCCAGGTATACAATCCAACAATTTTCAGTCAGGTCATCTGTCCAGATGAGTTGACTGAAAATTGTTGGATCAGCTAAAATTCACAAGAGTTACAAAAAGTAGCAAACATATAATGAAGCTAAAATTAGCAAAACAGTAGCTGAAGGCTAAAAGTAACAAAACTGTAACAAAACACAGTAGCATAATGTTTGTTTAAAGCTTAAAGTAGCAGAACAGCAGCTAAAATCTAAAATTAGCTTAAGACAAACAGGCAGCAGCTGAAGGAGAGTTATGAGAGAACAAGAGAAGTTTTTAAAGGATCAGGATAGAGCTTCATATATTTCAGGGGTGTTCAGACTTTCTCAGCATGCGAGCTACTTTTGAAATGATCAAGTCAAAGTCAACTTTATTGTCAGAACTGCAATATGTACAGGACATACACAGGACCGAAATTGCGTTTCTCTCAGTCCCTCGGTGCAACAGTAACCATCTAAACACTAAAACATTTAATAAACATAAGCATAAAATAGTAAAAGTGTAACACTGTCCTGAGTTTTTTCATAATAGTATAAAAGTATGAAAATTTACACCAACACTGAAACACCAAACACCCCTAAAACACCAAACACCCAATGAACATAAGCATAAAATGAAATAATAAAAGTGTAATACTGTCCTGAGTTTTTGCATAGTAGTATAAAAAGTATAAAAAGTATATCTATAAAATAAACTGAAGGTTCTAGCATTGACATTTGCAAAGAGTGGCACAGCAGCATATAAGTTAATGTACACAGTATATGTATGAGGTATTTGATGTTGGTATATAGGCAAAGTGGCATATGCAGTGAGGCACATAAGGCACATTTGGCATCCTTAGATAAGGCTAGTCAGAGAATGCTGTATATGTATCTGCAGTAGTGTAGATAAAAGTAGTGTAAATGTAAACAGTAGTAATAAATGTAAAGCAGTAGTAATAAATGTAAACCGTATTAATAAATGTAAACAGTGAATGTAAACAGTAGTATGACTACAGGTAGTCCCCGAATTACGAGCGCTCTGATCTACGAGGTTCCAGACTTACGAGCTGGCGAATTTTTGGAAAAAACGCAAAAAATACTGAGTTTTCATGTGTTTTTTCACCACAGTTAGTTAGCTAAACATATGGACACACGTTTCCGATCATTTTTATGCACTCATAAGCAGTTTTTTGATGAAAAACGAGTGTTTGTAGTCGCGCTAGCGAAACCGTTCCAATTTACGAGCGAAATTCCGGACTTACGAGAGACATGGCAACCGTTCCAAATTACGAGATTTCCGGTTTACGAGCGCCTCGTTGTAACGGATCTCGCTCGTAAATCGGGGACTACCTGTATAGGCAGTAATGTAATACAAACATTAGTGCAAATATGAGAAGTAGTGCAAGTGATCAAAGTGATCTACCTACTATAAGGCCCCGTTTACACGAAAACAACCTGTGGAAACATTAGTGATTTTTCAATGTTTATTGGGGGTAAAAAACAAAAAATAAGCTGGTCTACATGAAAAATGCTGTAGTTTTCATGTCAGTTGGGTTGCCAGTAGAGCTGTCATCGGGCCGGAAATCCACGGCCCTACCCTACCCTACCCGAGCCCTTAGTTTAATTACCCAAGCCCGAGGGAGCCCGCTCATTTCCTAGAAATCACCGCCCGACCCGACCCTACCCGATTAAAAAAAAAACAAAAAAAAAAACACTACCTTTATTTATTAAAAAAATAATGGTCGAAAACAGCCTATATTGCACAACCTGGCTTGAATTATAACAGTAACAGTGATAAAGAACAATAAAAAGTATCACAAATATATTAATAAGAACTGCACAAACATGAACAAAATAAAACGCGCATATATCAAGATGGCTTTGTTTGCGCCGGCCGGAGCGGCCGTCAGCTGCGCAGCCTCTTCAGCTGTGAAATCGGTCAAGAAGTTTTTCTACTTACATGGCTTACATGTTGTCATGTAAGAACAATATCGCGTCCACTGTAGCAGGTTTGAGAGATGTCCTCCTCTGATCGATTGTGAGTCCAGCCGCGCTGAAAACTCTCTCGCTGCTGCTGCTGCTCGCTGGGATGCAGAGCAGCAAACTCAGCAAAACTCCCACTCAGCAAAAGAACTTGATGTTGTTCTTCTTTGTTTTGATGGAGGAGGTGTGAGCGCGCTGCTCGCGGTGACTTTTGATGTTGAAGCTTCAGGAAGTTCAGGTGCGGCAACTTGTTCCGCCGCAGATGAGAGCAGTGTGCGGACGTGAGCGTGCACCTGACGCACGTCAGCTGCTGGGCTGAGTTGCGCAATTTAGTGGCTGCGCTGCGGTTTTCACCATCTAAATTCACTCTATTAATTATTTCCTCATCAGTAAACTTACTGCCTTATATTCTTTACAAGCAGATTAAAACAATTTTATATTGTGTGCATTTTTATTTAGTTTTGTTTGTGCTGTATGATTAAAAAAAACCACATCAAAGCCCGAGCCCGACCCGGCCCGCCAATCAAACGCAAAAATATGGCCCTACCCTACCCGAAGTCGGGTAGGGCTCGGGTAGGGTAGGGCTCGGGCGAAGAAACGACACCTCTAGTTGCCAGATAAGAAATTATGAACCATAGTACCTGTACTGTGGCTTTAAAATGATAGTATTTTGACCTAAACTGTTGTGTGTGTTGAGTAAAGATGTTCTAAGATTCAATTCAATTCAGTTTATTTATATAGCGTCAATTCACAAAAGAAGTAATCAGGGCACTGAACAGAAACATTTATACAAATAACAATTTAACAGAAACATTCATAGATAAAATAATAATTTAACACTATTTGTTTGAGGAGCAGACTGCTTTGAATTTAACTCCATTGCAGAACTCTCATCTTGAGCAAGATGGAGTTTGTGTTGTGTTTCTTGAACATGTGCTCAGAAAAGGAGGTGGTAAATAAGGCATTTTTTATCTGGCAACCTTAGACTCAGCTGTATTCATTGTGCATGCAGCGACTGCATGATCACAGTTACGTCCAAACTGGTGAATAACGTCTCTTTGGACCCTGGATTTTATTAGTTTTACTCCTGCATGCTGAAAAGGGGTGAGTAGCAGAAAAACACTCAGCTCTCTGCCATTATTTAAATCTGTTGTTAGTGCAGAGAAACTTTGGACTGCAGCTGCCTGTATGTGCAACTTCACACAGGGAGAATTTCACACCTTTGGGGGTGGGGGAGCGGGGATGGGGTTTCCCCGAAAATCTCTCAGAGCTGATTTGAGAGAATGAGGGTTGTGAATGGCTGCCCTGTATGTCAATCAAGTGACAGGATGTTTGATAGGCTGACAATTGTGTTTTTTAATGTCATGCTGCGATCTACCAGTACTACCTCAGAGATCTACCAGTAGATCGCGATCTGCCTAATGAGCACCCCTGATATATTTCTACTGTGAGTTTTATTTTAAATAAAGTTAAATATGTTCAAAAACATAAAAGAACACCAGAAGCCACAGCAGCCGAATGAGCCGAACGTTTTTGTGTGAACGGCTTCAGAAAACGTTTGTGGAGTCACTGTTTCCTGGTTCTTTTCAGGTTTCTGCAGCACTTCGCCCTCAGCAGCATCAGTCAGGAGCCCATTCTGGACCAGCACCTGGAGGTTCTGTTCCCATCAGCCGAGCTCAGGACCCCGGCTCCTCATCAGGGGGATGAGGTCAGAACCTTCACAGAACAGTCCGACCTCGTCCTTCTGGCTGTAAACTCGAGTCCTGGTTCCTGTTTTCAGATCGTCATCAGCATCATAACTGGACTCCCAGGAAGCCACAAGAACAAACTCTGCAGCCGTTTACTTCGCCTGGAGGCCGGAGGGTAAGACGAACCATTTATTTACAACCAGAACAAACGCAGAACCAACGTGTCGATGATTCACACGCAGGTGTACAGCGTATCGGCCCAACAGCTTCTCAGCCGTGCACCTCCAGCAGTACTTGACCAACTTCCTCCAGAGCAGGAGAGCGAGGAGTAAACCACGCCTGCTGCTGCTCACGCCTGGGTAAAAAACACTCAGCCGGCAAAACACTGAAACCTGGAGAGAAAGTCTGGAACTAAAATAATAAAAGTTATTTTAGAGGTTCCTAAAAGTTTTAATAAAAAAGAGCAGTATTCATATACTGTACAAACATACTGTATTACCTTGCATTACTGCTACTTAATTTTTTAAAGTACTTTATCAACAGCACTGCTGCATCTAAGTTCCCTTTGCGATGAATAAAGTATTTTTGAATTTGAATTCTGTACATGTCCAATCAAATGACATTACAGCATTAAAGAAGTAAATAAAACCAGTCAAACCAGTTCTGACAATAGATCAGGAGAACATGAATACAGGAGTAGAATAAGCTAAAGCACGTCAGGCTGAGCCAAGAGCCAAGACATAAAAAGAGGTATGCCTCTGTGTGTGTGTGTGTGTGTGTGTGTGTGTGTGTGTGTACTGTATATACAGTATATATATATATATACAGTATATATATATATACAGTATATATATATATACAGTATATATATATATACAGTATATATATATATATATACAGTAT
>JBBPBX010002837.1:38896-73198 GCA_038048925.1 Garcialebias charrua | reverse complement strand
TTTTAGGGGGCCAAGTTATTTAGAATTAGGGTTAGGGTTGCTCCCTTAAAGCGTAGGGCCATGTGGTAAATCAGAAAAATACTTTTTGTTTTGACAGATTATATTTAAAATGTGGTGGCACAGAGATTGGAGAAGGTGAGCCAATGATCAGAAGGTCGTCGGTTCAACTCCCTGGACCGACAACATCAAATATGTGGGTGGAAAAGGTGAAGCACCGTTCACCCAGGGTGCTTGAGCAGGGCAGCGGTTCCCCCGGCCACCTGAGATGGTAGCTCTCTCTCTGCTCCACACAGAGGGCTGTGGTAGCTCAGTGGACTTGGTGGCCTGTGGTTGTGTCAGGAAGGTCATCTGGCGTAAAAATAATTGGTGTGAAGACAGTTTGCTGTGGCGACCCCTGCGGAATGGAGCAGCTGAAAGAAAATTAATGTTTCTAGGCATTTTCTTGTTGTATCATAGTTTGTTCAAAACATGTCTGTTCAATACCCACCAGGACTTTAAGATGTACTTTCTGTAAACTGGTTCTTGTAGCAAACTAGTCATTAGCATAATATATGCAACAACAAAAACAAAAATACAACAAAACAGTTATAAGCCTACTTTTTGGAGTTTTTAGGGTTTAGTCTAGTTCAGGAAACACAAACAATGACTTACCACTACCAGGTAAAAAAATAAAGTTTTGATCTATCTTAATCCAAATGTTTTGGATAATAATAATATTATTAATAATGAATTTAATTTATAACACACTTTTCATTAACAAAAATCTCAAAGTGCTACAAAGCGCAACTAAAATCAATGATTAAAAAAATAATAAAAAACAAGTGATAAAATCAAGTAAAATCAATGATAAAACAACAAAAATAAATAATAAAATCAATTAAAAACAATGATAATATTAACTAAAATCAAAGATAAAATCGTGTAGAGGTAGAGTAGGCTCTATAGTTAGAAGATCATCATCATCATCATCATCATCATCATCATCATCATCATCATCATCATCATCATCATCATCATCATCATCATCATCATCTTTATTTATAAAGCATTTTAACACAGCCACAGCTGAAACAAAGTGCTGAACATCAGATACAAACAAGAAAAAAGAAAGCATATAAACAGAGCTACAAAACTAACACACAGTGAACTAAAAACTCAATTTAAAATACAATAAAATGACAAGTTAAACATGTAAAAGCAATAAAAAATGAAGTAAAATCAAGTCTCAGTTGGGTTGAAGCCCAATGAGTATAGATGAGTTTTCAAACGGGTTTTTAAAAATGGACAGTGAGGGGGGTCTGTCGAATGTGTAAAGGCTGAGCGTTCCATAACTCAGGGCCACTAACAGAGAAGGCCCTGTCTCCGCAAAGCTTCTTCTTACTCCGTGGAATGACCAGGAGCAACTGGTCAGCAGACCTGAGTGACCGGGATGGAGTGTAATGGTGTAGAAGCTTTGCCAAATAAGGGGGGGCAAAGCTGTTTAAAACCTTAAAAACAAACAAAAGAATTTTAAAATGAACACACGGGCAGCCAGTGGAGAGAAGTGGTTCCCAACCCTGGTCCTTGAGGAACTCCATCGTTTTTCTGCTCCGACACACCTGATTTGAATGAATGGGTGATTAACAGACTTCTGCCGAACTTAAGGAAGTAATTAAATCACTAGCCGTGTTTCCATCAAGGTTTCTAGCTGCGCAATTTGAAATAGCGCAGCAGAAAAGCTTAATGGAAACGGCAAATTGCGAGGTTACTTCCTGAATTACGCTAAAAAGTTTATACGCTCGCTTGAGGTGTTTTTTGGGATTTGAGCTGCGCAAAACGACAGATGGAAACACATTTGCCGACTCGTGCTGCCGTAGCGAACATTCACGTCACGTGACTGATCAGCTGTTTCCGCTCCGGACAACATGTAACATCGCTAAAACTAGTTGGCATGACAGAATAAATACAACTCGCCCGATAGCAACACGTACCTGAAATATTCTCTCGATTTTGACGAGATGTGTGGCCGGGTTCTGTTTTCAACCGCTACTTCCTGTTTACTGTAGACATGCGCAGTGCTGACGTCTGACGTAATGACGCTGACGTCTGACGTAATGACGTTGTGCGTGGCTTGGTAGATGCGCTACAAGCCAGCAGATGGAAACACTTCTGATCTGCATTAATTTGTATTTACAGGTAGCCCTCTAGTTACGTCAGGGATAGGGACCTACGTGTGTGACTTAGGTCGATGTTGTCGTACCTCGCGGACCAAAAACACCTGCCTGTCGTAGGTCCGCGTTTCTGACATAGGTCGCGGCTATACCGCTAACGGAGCGCCGCACACATATTTAATGGCATGAGACTGAAAAAGGAGACATACTAGGCCATGAACATGCACAGAACTGTACAGTAAATGAATACAGTACTGTACAAATAATAAAAAAATATAATGTCTTACTTTGAGCTGGTCAAAGCCTGCCTTCGTCTTATAGCATCAGCTCGGGTGAGAGCTCCCACAGCTTCCTTACGCTCCACACGCACACACGTGGTCAAAACTGTTTAAAAGAATGACTGTTAGCTTCTTAACTTCATACATTTGGAGCCAGAAAGAAAAAAAAACTTACTGAAAGCCGTTTCTCCGCGATGTTCCTCCCTCCAAAACAGCTGCTCGGCGTTAGCTACGGTTAGGCCGCGCCAGTAGCAGCACTGGTTAGCATGTCAGTTCATTCAAAAAGGCTGTCGGCTTTGTATCTCCGCGTTAGCTCGGTGTCCCCCGACTGCCAGGCGGACATTTGCGGCGAGCTCGCGGCCGCAGATGGCTCCTCCGCGGCATGTCGGCTCGGTGTCTTCGCCTGTGTTAGCTGCTCTGTTAGCTGCTGTCGTTAGCATGTCGGGCGGCGTTGTTGAAGCGATCGCGGGGCGATCCGCGGCTGCTCCTCCGGGCCTGAGACGTCCACAGAGTTGGCCGAGTGTTTCCAGCAAATTTATCCGTATGAGGCAACCCTGAACGGACACACGGTCCTCAGTAGCCTCTGGTTAGGTTGTAACATGACGACCGGAAACGACCGGAAACGACCGGAAGTTGCGTAAATACGATCAGATTGTAATTAAAAACGAAATATTAATAATTATACTTTATTTATAAAGCCATTTAAAACAACCACAGCCGCAACAAAGTGCTATACACATGAAATTAATAACATTTAAACACAAAAAAAAAAAATAATAATAATAATTTTTTTTTTTTTTTAATCATATTTTTATTAAATATGATAAAATCGTAAGTCTGAGTTGCCGTAGGTCGCAGGTGACGTAGGTCGAGGGTTTGCTGTACATATTTGCGAGGTAGCTCAAATTTCGCAATTAAAATGGATGGAAACACGGTTACTGAGTCAGAGTCAGAGAGTCAGAGAGAATTTATTGTCATTTGCACCGCATGTAGTACATGTGTTGAAAACGAGATTATGTACACAGGGTCCCAGTTACATCCAACAACAAATGCAAGAGAAAAACAATAATAACATCTAGGATTAACTAAGAGAGACATCACATCAGCTAGTAATACACTAAGCCCTAATGTAGTAGAAAAACATCATTATAAACAGCAGCACGAACATGAGCAGATGGTCACAGATGAACGCAGCAACAAGAAACAGATCAGTATCAGATCAGTATGAAGTATACTGAATCAGGTGTGTTGGAGCAGAGGAACAACTAAAACATGCAGGATGGTGTTCTTCAGGGACCACGGTTGGGAGCCACTAGTTTAATGTAAATACAATAAGGTTTTATTGATAAAATGCACTTTTTTGTTCAATTGAGGATTTTGGGGTTGGTTGGAGGGACACTCAAGGAACTGTCAAAATACTTTTTTGTTCCTCGGGTATCATAAAGAGAAAGTAGATTAGGTAAAGCAGGCTAACAAAGATTGGTCAAATGTTCCTGACGGTACAACAAAATACAGTTTCAGTTCATGTGAACAACTAGTTCTGGGTGTCTAGAAAAGCTAAGTCTGGTCCTCTGGACATTCAAAAAACAAAACAAAACAAAAAGTAGAAACCTTTCGTCTTTCGTCCGAAAGACTTCCTCAGTCTGAGATGCTGTATTCAGCTCAGTCTTATAAATAGCACCCTCTCACAGTGGATCAACCAGTTGGCTGATGACAGCCTGAAACCAGCTGCTCACATGATCAAGGAGGACCATCAGCCTAACGATGGATCGTTAGCACCCTGATGGTTGTTTGCTGCTAACGATCCATCTGGTTTGTCCCAAGCCCCCAGAAACCATCTTGGCTACAGCAAACTGGTTGGTCCACTTAAGTTGTTTACTTGGTGGGGTAGCTTCAGTTTGCTTTGGACTACTCTGACTGACGAAGCCCTCTGGAGTGAGGGTGAAACGTTTCTACTAAAAAGAAACTGTCCAGATGAACTGATTGAGAATGAACGGATTTGATACCTGGACTATTGAGAATGAACTTTCTTGTCATTTCTACTTTTTTGTTTTGTTTTGTTTTGTGAATGTCCAGAGAACCAGACTTAGCTTTTTTAGATTTTTCTACCTGGATTATTGAGCATGCATCAGGGTAGTTCTGGATGTCAACAACAAACTGGTTGATCCACTATGAGAAGGTGCTATTTATAAGACCGAGTTTGGATAAAAGACGAAACGTTCAACAAGAAGAATCCGTCCAGAGGGCCTGACTTTTCTTTATTAGATTTTTCTACTTGGATTGTTGAGCACACATCAGGATACAGTTTCACTTCTTTTCCTGACTGTACAGTGACCCGCATGTGTTTGCTTCACCTCCCCCCAGCTGAGACCAGATGTTTCTGTTCATCTTCACAGAAACTGGCTCAGGTCCAACGCTGAGATAAGGGTGACACACACACAGACACACATATGTTTGTCTTTCTATCTTTATGGGGACTGTGCACCGCCTTCCATTAATTTTTTCATTCATTCCTATATTTTTATTAATAACCTTTATTTAACCAGGCAAATCAGGCAAATATAGCCTGACCCTTACCCTAAACCTAACCATTACCAGTACATACCTAACTCGAAACCTAACCCTTAACACACCAACGACACAAGTACTTATGGGGACCGGGCTTTGGTCCCCACAAAGCTGGTCTTCACAATGTGTTGAAAAATAGGCCTCACAAGTAACATAAACAAGAACACACACACACACACACACACACACACACAAACGCTCCGTTTCATCCCTCCTACAAAGCCACAGCTCTCCTACACAGGGCACTGAACTGAGGGGGGATGTTGTGTACGATAAGGTGAACAATGGGGTGCCGAAGAACTCGACTCGACCGAATGATTAAAAACAAAGTCGGTTTGTGGGTCAAGGCTGTAAAGTTGACACGCTGCCAACATTTAGACAGAAGTTTATTAATGTCCTGCCCATAGTTTCAGGCAGACTCAGATAAACACGTCATAAAAACACTAAAGGTTGGTAATTAAATGATCCACAGTTTCCTTTCTTGTCTTTTAAAACACACAGGTACAGGTGGTCCCCGACTTACGAGCGAGTTCCGTACTTATGAGTTGCTCGTAAACCGAAAATTCGTACATCGGAACGGCCCGCAGTGGCTATCTCGTAAAACCGGAACTTTGCTCGCAAATAGAAAAAAGACGCTAGCGCTGCGGCGCACACCCGTTTATCAACATGAGACTGAACAAGCGTACATGCTGATCCTTAAACATGCACAACACTTTATTTACAAGCAGTTAGCTAGCACATTACACCACACATTCATCTATAAACACATACCTGTACAGTTTTTTCGGTACAACAGTGCTTTTCTCTGCCTTTTGTTTTCACACGACAGACATGTCGTCTCTCGCCCCCCCTCCGCGCGCTCTATGTGCAGTCAAAGTGCAGTGCAACTGTCTAGTCCAGACAGAAAGGACTGTTAGTATCCTAACTTCATACAGAAAAAGTTTTAATAACTTACCGAAAGCCGTCTGCTTGCGCCGCTATCAGCTGCATCTGTTAGCATTAGCTCCCCCGAATCCGCAGCTCCGGGCAGTCCGGTTTATCTGCATCTCCAAAAATGCTGTCGGCTTTGTTATTCCAAGTTAGCTCGTTGTCCCCCGATGTCTTCGGCTTCCAGTCCGACATCGAGGCGAGCTCCAGGAACCTCTGATCGCACAAAGCCGGCTGTCGGAGAGCTACGAGGCTAATGTTAGCTCGTTGCTAATCCAGTCCGCAGCTTCTCCATGCCTGAGACATCTCCGGGCAGTCCGGTTTATCTGCATCTCCAAAAATGCTGTCGGCTTTGTTATTCCAAGTTAGCTCGTTGTCCCCCGATGTCTTCGGCTTCCAGTCCGACATCGAGGCGAGCTCCAGGGACCTCTGATTGCACAAAGCCGGCTGTCGGAGAGCTACGAGGGTGCAGCTACGAGGCTAATGTTAGCTCGTTGCTAATCCAGTCCGCAGCTTCTCCATGCCTGAGACATCTCCGGGCAGTCCGGTTTATCTGCATCTCCAAAAATGCTGTCGGCTTTGTTATTCCAAGTTAGCTCGTTGTCCCCCGATGTCTTCGGCTTCCAGTCCGACATCGAGGCGAGCTCCAGGGACCTCTGATTGCACAAAGCCGGCTGTCGAAGCAACAGCTCTGGTGGGGTCCGGTTTAGCATGTTAGCTTAGCTCATACCATGAGCTGCTGGTCTCGCGCGGCGCTCCGCGGCTGCTGCTCCAGTCCTGAGACATTCACAGAGTTCAGGGAGTGTTTCCAGTTAATTTATCCGTATGAGGCATGCTCTTATGGGAGAAACAGTCCTCCAAAAGCCGACTGAGTGCCGACCGAGACCGGAAGTAATGAATGTAAAATGGCGGCTCCGCCATTTTAGATTC
This sequence comes from Garcialebias charrua, assembly GCA_038048925.1. Classification (NCBI taxonomy): domain Eukaryota; kingdom Metazoa; phylum Chordata; class Actinopteri; order Cyprinodontiformes; family Rivulidae; genus Garcialebias; species Garcialebias charrua. Next base: position 66,345 of record JBBPBX010002837.1, on the reverse strand, counting down.
ATTAGTTCCAGTTTCAGCAGTACCGGAATACCAGTTCATTCATTAGTTCCAGTCTCGGCAGTGTTCAAAAAAGCACGAAATTATTTAAAAAAATGATAATAATGATACTTTACGTATATATAAAGCCATTTAAAACATTCACAGCTGCAACACATGAAATTAAGAACATTTAAACCCAAAAAAAAAAAAAAAATATAATTTTTTTTTTTTTTAATTTCATATTTTTATTAATTATGATAATCTCGTAAAGTCGAACGCTCGTAGGTCAGGGCGCTCGTAAGTCGGGGACCACCTGTACTGTAGTTGATCACAATGTGTAATTAGTCAGTATGTACATAAATTAGATGCTCCAACTAATTATCTTGCACATGGAACTTGAAAAGGCTATAAAACTAACATTCCTTTAAGAAATGTGCTTGTGGGCGCTATTTTCTAAATAAACCAAATTTTTTTGAGTTTTGTTGCCAGACAAAGTTTTGAACCATTGCACAATCTTTCAGTACTCAGAGTACCGTATGTGTTAGTGATGGCTCTCAAGTACTACCACACCAAATCCTAACTCAGTATCTGTAAAACTGACTAAATTTTAGCCACTTGTGTGTTTCCTAAAGTCAGTTGGCTGTGGCGGCCATATTGCAGCAAGTTGACTCCAAAGGTAAATCATTTGTAACTGTACAGACAATCCGCTCATTCTCAATCAGTTCATCTGGACAGTTTCTTTTTAGCAGAAACGTTTCACCCTCACTCCAGAGGGCTTCCTCAGTCAGAGTAGTCCAAAGCACACTGAAGTTAACCCACCAAGTAAGCAACTTATGTGGACCAACCAGTTTGCTGTAGCCAAGATGGTTTCTGGGGGCGTGTCCCTCGTCGACTCCTCCCAGGCAGGCAGACATGTCCAAAGTGGTTCAAGACAAGAAAGTTAATTCTCAATAGTCCAGGTATCAAATCCGCTCATTCTCAATCAGTTCATCTGGACAGTTTCTTTTTAGCAGAAACGTTTCACCCTCACTCCAGAGGGCTTCCTCAGTCAGAGTAGTCCAAAGCACACTGAAGTTAACCCACCAAGTAAGCAACTTATGTGGACCAACCAGTTTGCTGTAGCCAAGATGGTTTCTGGGGGCGTGTCCCTCGTCGACTCCTCCCAGGCAGGCAGACATGTCCAAAGTGGTTCAAGACAAGAAAGTTAATTCTCAATAGTCCAGGTATCAAATCCGCTCATTCTCAATCAGTTCATCTGGACAGTTTCTTTTTAGCAGAAACGTTTCACCCTCACTCCAGAGGGCTTCCTCAGTCAGAGTAGTCCAAAGCACACTGAAGTTAACCCACCAAGTAAGCAACTTATGTGGACCAACCAGTTTGCTGTAGCCAAGATGGTTTCTGGGGGCGTGTCCCTCGTCGACTCCTCCCAGGCAGGCAGACATGTCCAAAGTGGTTCAAGACAAGAAAGTTAATTCTCAATAGTCCAGGTATCAAATCCGCTCATTCTCAATCAGTTCATCTGGACAGTTTCTTTTTAGCAGAAACGTTTCACCCTCACTCCAGAGGGCTTCCTCAGTCAGAGTAGTCCAAAGCACACTGAAGTTAACCCACCAAGTAAGCAACTTATGTGGACCAACCAGTTTGCTGTAGCCAAGATGGTTTCTGGGGGCGTGTCCCTCGTCGACTCCTCCCAGGCAGGCAGAAACTGTCCAGATGAACTGATTGAGAATGAGCGGATTTGATACCTGGACTATTGAGAATTAACTTTCTTGTACAGACAATGTTTAGTTTCTCAGAGTTTCATTAAAATCCATCCAGTGGTTCATGAGCTATTTTGCTAACAGACACGCACAGTTATCTGTGACGGTTAATGTGAAAGTTTTACATAAAGATCATGCACAATCCTTTTGTGCTCAGTGTATTAGTTGGGGCCAACTCTTAGCTAGTGCTGTAACAGATTTGAGCTCAGTGGCTGTAAAAACGATTGAATTATAGCTAGTTTTGTGTTGGTTTACAGTGAACAAGCTGTGGCAACCGTTTCAAATCGAGCTGACTCCAGATGTTGAAGAGCTGTAGAAGTGCATCCAAAGATTACTTTCTGCAAGCTTGAATAAAATCTGTTCAAATCTTCATGAGATATTTTGCTGACAGACAAACACATGCACATGCTGGATATTACATGGTTGCCTGCCTATCATAGCAGATAATGAATGTTTAATTTAAATTGAGATACTGCCGTGTTTACCCCTTCTACCAAACAAACTCCAACTAAAGCTCTTTGCAAACTACTCACTGTTGATGTTGACTAACGGCGGGACCCTAAGACAATAAATCTACGCCTCCTCTATTTGCACTGAGATGCAAAATGATTGATGTGATCCAGACAATAATCTACGCCTCCTCTATTTGCACTGAGATGCAAAATGATTGATGTGATCCAGACAATAACTTCTAGTTTTCACGAGAACACACACATGTTTCTGCTGATCTGTGTTTGGTCGTTTTATTTATTATGTGCAATGTTTTTATGTCTATTTTTTGTACTTCATTGTGTGTGTTGCCTGTTGTTTGTTTGTTTGTGCAGCACTTTGGTTGGCCTTGTCGCTGTTTTAAGTGCTCTATAAATAAAATGGTATGGTTTCATGTAAGCGAAGATTTTAAACTGAGATCCAAACCAGCAGAGCCATCTGAAACACTCACATTCCACAACAGTGTCCTCACTGAAGTGGAAAGAACCCGAACTCTTTAGAAGAAAAAAAAAAGTGTTGGTTTAGCCAAGCCTGAGGAAACCTCCCTCTCTCCTTCTCCACCTCCCACCGTTGGGTCAGTCCCGCCTCCCCATCCAGACCAGCACTATATCAACAGCCTGCCTCCCTCCATCGAACCCCACAGTGCTGTTTGCTCCTCAGCTGTTCTCTCTACTCGCGTTGCCTCCTGACCAGCAGACATGTCCATGATGTACAACCAGAGCATCTCCGGTGGCCCCGGGCTCGTCCAGAAGAGCTACAGCTACAGAAGCAGCTCGGCTCCCCACAAGGCTCACAGCGTGTCCGGTCTCAGCTTCATGGGAGGCCAGCGCATCTCCACCTCCAGCGCTCGCATGGTCTCCTCTGGGTTCGGAGGTGGCAGAGGGGGTGGCTTCGACCTGTCCAACGCCCTGGACCAAGGCAGCAACCACCTGAACGAGAAGGCCACCATGCAAAACCTGAACGACCGCCTGGCCTCCTACCTGGAGAAGGTGCACTCGCTGGAGGCTGCCAACGCCAAGCTGGAGAAGCAGATCAGGGAGTACTACGAGCAGAAGGGCCCTGCAGCCGAGAAGGACTACAGCAACTACTGGGCCATCATCAACGACTTGAAGGACAAGGTACTCTGTCAAACAAATTGCCCCAAATGCCTCTAAAATTTAAACACAAGACAAGTCAAACATTTGCAGTGGAGTTAATGATTCACACGCAGCTTTAAAAGGTTGCACCGACACACAGCTGAGTAACTCCATAAATGCACTTACTGTATTTATTGGGGTTTAAAAGTTCATGCAGCAGAAAAGAAATTCTGTAACCATGTAAAAGCAAACGTATACTGTGTACCTGAATCTGTCTGGTTCTCTTCTCTTCAGATCATGGGTGCCACCGTTGCAAACGCCAACATCCTGCTGCAGATTGATAACTCCAAACTGGCAGCAGACGACTTCAAAACCAAGTAAGGCCAGTTTATTGTGCAGCTGGAAAAAGGTCAAATGTGCAAGACTTTAACGTGTTGCGCGTTCTGCGCCTAACCAGGTTCGAGCATGAGCTGATGATGCGCCAGTCCGTCGAGGCCGACATCGGCAACCTCCGCCGCCTCCTGGACCAGACCACCCTGACGAAGGCCGACCTCGAGTTGCAGATCGAAAGCCTGCAAGACGAGCGGGCCTACCTCAAGAAGAATCACGAAGAGGTGACGGACGCTTCCACGTCCTATACATTTAGAGCTGGTGGCAACTCTTTGAACAGATCTTAACGACGAACACCTTTACGTTCACAGGAACTGGCAGCAATGCGCTCTCAGCTCACCGGCACAGTCAACGTGGAGGTGGACGCCGCGCCTCAGCAAGACCTGAGCAAAATCATGGCGGAGATCCGCGCCCAGTACGAAGCCATCAGCGACAAACATCGTCGAGATCAAGAGGCGTGGTTTAACGAGAAGGTGAGCGGGTTTACCCATAAACAAAGTAATGATACCTCACATGTTGTAAGTGATGGCTCTCTCAGCAGCCCACACTGTGATTAAACATAATTTTCTTTAAAACTAAACAAGTAATCATGGAGTTTGACTCTGTCATCTTTCCTTACAGTCGACAGCTCTTACAAAGGAGGTGACCATGAGCACAGAATCAATCCAGACGTCCAAGACAGAGATCAACGACTTACGGCGCACACTCCAGGGTCTGGAAATCGAGCTGCAGTCACAACTCAGCATGGTGAGAATGAAAAAACAACAACCCCGTAACCTCAAACCACGTGTCTACACTGCTGATCCTGCCTTATATGAGCAAGGATCTCAGATCTAAGCCTTGTCAGGACGAAACGAAGAGACAGATAGAGGGGGAAAAGAGCACAAGGGGAGGATAAAAGGGGGGGAGGCATTACTGAAAGAATGAAGGGAGGCAGTAGGATGGCGGCAGTGAAAAAAGGAGTTGATCCTTCTCAGGAAAACATTTCGCCGACATCTGCTCAAATTCAATTAGTCATAAAGGAGTTTGAGGAATGCTGGAGCGGTTGATCCGTTCCAAGCTGCAGCTGATCACTCCCTGAAACAACCTGTGGAGGACAGGCAAGACAATAAACACGTTTGAGCTCTCGATCAAACCCAGCTGCCTTTTATTCGCACAAAAAATAGGCAAAACTGAGCAAACAATCTTCTTTTTGTGCATGGACAATTGCATCCAGGGTGTGGCTGGTGCTGGCAGAATACATCCCGGAACATCACAAAAGGACTTTATCCAAAGACTGGTTTTCAAATACAAACGGCACGATTACCGTATTTTTCGGAGTATAGGTCGCACCTTTTTATCATTTTTTTCATGGCCTGCGACCTATACTCAGGTGCGACCTATATTTTTTATCACTTTCGGCGAAACAAATTTTTTAAATCCAGCTCATTTCACAATTACGTTCATTTATTAAGGAAAAGTTCAGCTCAGACACATATTTGCTATAATTTTTATCAAACAAATAATTGTTTTTAAGTGTTAATCTTCTTAAAAGCCTTGCTGTGCGCTCCTGTGGCAGACATTTGCAGCAGAGCTAAACGTAGGTGCGACCTATCTAGGGATTTTTCCAATCTATTGGCAATAATTGGACAATGCGACCTATACTCCGGTGCGACCTATACTCCGAAAAATACGGTAATTCTTTTTCTTTTTTTCTGCCATCTTCCAACAGAAAAACGCTCTGGAAAACACGTTAGGGGAGACAGAGGGTCGTTACAGCGCCATGCTAACCGGCTACCAGAACCAAATCAACATGCTGGAAGCTGAGCTGGGCAACATGCGGAGCAGCATCGATCAGCAGGGTCAGGAGTACAAGATCCTGCTGGACATCAAGACCAGGCTGGAGAATGAAATCGCAACCTACAGAGGCCTGTTGGACACAGAGGACTCCAGATAAAGCCAGGTGAACACATCTCTGATTCAGGAACACAAAAACTGCACCAACCCACTCTAACCGTCTCTCCTCTCTTCACTTTAGGCTGATTTGCACGGATGCCAGCGCTGTGCACACCCCCAGCAGGAAGCCTGACCTGCCGGACAAGCTGTTCTCAGACACACACACATTTACTCCAACTAATAAAAGCTGTTACACGAGATGAGAGAAACCGTGGAGAAAAAATGTTGAAAATGAAACGTGTCTTGAAGTTTGTAACCCGACACTTTGCAAACCAGTACGGGCTGTGTGTTTGTGTGAGAACAGTCTGAAAACATTAAATCTGCTGACAAAGTTAAGACTTGTGTTGTTCTCTCACTTTGCCGGACCTCCTTTGCCAGAACCATGTCTTTTTTTTTCTTTTCCCATGACATCACTCTGTTTACACAGTCTCCATGGTAACTGCTCTACATTTTTGGGAGGTGGGATGCGAGGTCGCGGAAATCTAAGTTTACGCAACGAGCCCGCTGTCAGGAAGGGGTGAACAATTGGTGAGGGGTGCAGTGAGGATCCAGAGGAAAGGCTTCACAAAGACTTGAAGATGCAGAACAGAAACTTTCAAATTAAAGGCGCAGCATTCCTTGAAGGATTGCACGTCGCCCGCTGCCGCCTTTCCTGTTTCTTTTCTTTCTTTTTTTTATTGCTAAGCCTGTGCCCTACAAGTTCACAAGCTCCTTTTTTGCTAAGAAAATGCGACAGGTCCATTGCATACTTAGTTATCAACGTGATTACTCTTTATTTTAATCACCAACACAGCCCCCGCATGCGATGTGTCGGGTCGGACCGGGTGCAGCCGCGCGAGTCCGCTCATCTTCTAAACACATAACAGCGGAGTTATGAATTATAGTTGTGTCCTCAACTTTTAAAATAAAACCAGAGTTGTTTGTGCACTAAAAACAGCGTAACTCTTGGAAAAAGGAGCAAACAGAGCAGGTTTACTGATGAACCTGTCTTCCTCCTCCACACACAGTTCAGCTCTGAGCGAGAGGGTCCTCCTACTTGCTCTGAGCTGCAGAACTGCGCTGAAACCACGCCCACGCGCTGACACGCCCCCACCGTTCCAGACCCTGGGAAAATCATGTTTTTTCCTTATATTTGAGACTTAATTTTATAAGGTAAACAATGTTTTTAATCAGTCAGATTTATATGGGTGATTAATAACACATATTTATGCCGTGTGACAAACTCAAAACACAAATTTAATTTTACTTTACACGGTCTTTAACATTACACACAAAACTTTTGATTATTTCTTGTAGCATTATACTGTATATAAAAACCTAATACAAACTAGAGAAATGGCCTTTCCTGTGAAAATGTAGTGTGAATGCTTATTGCAGAAGAACTTGCTGAAAAACAGCTGGAATTAGCTAAATCTTGCTGAAATGGAAGAACAAGCCTAAATTAGCAGAAGAAAGCATAAATAACACATATATGCTTAAATAGGTTTAAATAAGCAGAAATGAGCACAAAAATTAGGAAAGTAGCTAAAAATAGACTGAAATTAGCAAAAAAGAATGGCTGAAAAGTAGTTGAAAGGCAGAAAGAAGCTTAAACTACCTGAAGGGAGCGGAAAGAGTTGAAATTAGCTATAAAAAAAAAGTGGATTTAGCTAAAAAAGTTAAACTTAGCATAAAACCAGCTAAATAGTAGCTGAAATAGCAGAAAAAACTGAAACTAGCATAATTAATCTGAAAAGAGCATAACAGTTGAAATTTGCATTAAGAAGTTAGTTAGGCTGAAATTACCATGAAAAACTCGAATTTATTGGAAAACAGCCAAAATTTGCTAATAAAATGCTAAAAAGGTAGAACAAGCTTAAATTAGTAGTAGAAAGCAGAAAGAACATGTTTGCCCAGTTAGGATGAAAGTAGCAGAAATGAGCACAAAAAGTGGAAATTGTCTATAAAAAAGCTGAAATGATCAACAACAAAACAGCTGTAAAGTAGCTAAAAGGTAGAAAGAAGCTTAAATTAGTAAAAGGAAGTGGAGCAAGAAAATTTTTGCTGAATTAGACTTACATTTTTTTAAATTGGTGCAAAAAATGTGGACTTAGCTGAAAGAGCTAAAATGAGCATAAAACTGTTCAATAGTAGCTGAAATCACAGAAAAGGCTGAAACTTGCATAAATAAGCTGAAAGGACCATAATAAGGGAATTGGCAAAAAGAAGCAAGAAGAAGCACAAAAAATGTTTTAGATAGCAGAAAGAATCTGAAAGGAGCACAAAACAGCTGAAATTAGCAGAAAGTAGATGAAACATTTTTTAAAGGGGACCACATATTCAAAATTCACTTTTTAATGTTTTTTTTACTCAACTTTGGGTATTTACTCCATAAAAAAACAGTCCTAAGGCCAAAAAAATGCACCCAGTGGTTTATTTACTCTAAGTAGATTTATTTAACTGTGATAAGATAGGTTTCGGTTTGAAATCATCGCGCCTGTTACGTCACAGGCGCGAGGACAACCCACCTCGAACCTGAGTCCAGCCCCCTCACCTAGCAACCCCTGGTGCGGCTCAACCCACTCCAGTATAAAAGAGTTGACGGTTGTTTTTCCTGATTTCATGGCTAAAAATGTCACAGAGTCTAGCCAGCTAACTCTCTGACCCTCGTGGCGCAGATAATGGATTTAAAATTGATAGTTTTCAGATGGGAACAGATGCGCATGTTTCTGTGTGTGTGTGTGTGTGTGTGTGTTGGTTTATGTGTCATTAGCAGGACAGACTACTTAACGCAACCAAACCCGTGTGTGCGCGTGTGTGTGTGTCCTCACATACAGGTTCAGCCTGAGCCAAGATCACTTGGAGCTCCTATTTAATTCCATCAGAGCGTCAGGTAGTGTTGATAAAAAGAAAGCCCGCTGTGAGTGTGTGTGTGTGTGTATGTGTGTGTGTGCCGGCCCGCACGTGCTCCTCGGAGGGACGCAGATAAAAAAGCCCCCGCTGTGCTGCTGTGCTTGTGTGTGTGTGTGCTTTGCTCCCCTACAGCTGCGCCACAGGCAGAAGGAGGGAGAGTCAGAGGGAGGGAGAGTCAGAGGGAGGGAGAGTCAGAAGGAGGCAAAAGAAACGTGCAGTAACGTGAGTTCAGACTTCCTCGTCTGCCTTTGGAGGGCGGAGTTAATGTAAGCAGATCTTTGAAGGGCGTGCCACAAGACCTCCTCATCATAAACCGGTCGTTCAAAACGAAAGTTAAAAATGGCAGAATTAAAAAGGGTATAATTGATTATCTAAGAATTATTTTGTGTATTAAATTGAATGAACACTGTTTTTTAACCCCAAAGAAATACCATAAAAATTTTAAAAAGCAATCTGTGGTCCCCTTTAAATTTGCACAAGAAGCTGAAGCAGAACAAAATGTGAAAGGAGCAGTAAAAGGTTGTAAACTGATCTAAAGATTTGAAGGATGTAAAATGAGATCAATTCATTTTCTATGAGACAGAAAAGGTTAAATATGTGAAAAAGCTAAAGTTTTATCTATACCTACCGAAAGCCATATCAGGATTGTCCTGAAAGAGCTGAACGTTGTGAAATATGACTTGTTGAACTAGCTTGAAAACTGCGAGACGAGCGTTGCACCGAAAAACCGTCTGGAAGTAAAATGGACGACAGTAAAAATGCTTCATAAACAGTCACACAGTCCCAGCTCAGTAACAACAGTCACCCAGAAAAGGGCGAAGTTTTCATAGAAGATCAACTGAAAGGCTGTACCGGTAGTTTAATTCCACGTGCTGTGATTCTGTGTTTCAGTGAAGTACGACTACATCGGCAAGCTTCTGAAGCCGGGAGAGGAGCCGACAGAATACACCGACGACGACGAGGGCAAAGACAAGAAGACGGACTAGAGCGTGAAACGTGACGAGGAGGGGAAAAACGAAAGATGTTTCTCGTACCTTCAGCCTCCTCGCAGAAAACGTTCTTCTTACGTTCTTGTAATTTTGGACCAATGCTGCATTTTACATCAACTGTATGTTTGTCTCTCCTGAGGGTCATTAGCAGCTAAATGTGACGGTTAGTCTAGAAATGTTATTGTAGGTGTTTTATCAAACTGACCCCGTCATCACAGGGTTTGTGTTTCAGACGTGCTAAAAGCTAACGGCTAATGTGTAGGAGAGAAACTTGTAGATTTATTCAAGTCCTGTTAAGGGGTTAGCTGGATGTGCAGCTACAACGATCTGAAGCAGAGAGACCCGGTGAAATAAAATGTTCTATAACAGCAAAGCTATAAAACTATAAAAGCAGTTATTAGTCGTCATAAATTAAAGCCATCGCTATTTAGAAGAGCTGATTTTTTTGTTGTTGTTGTTGTAATCTGTCATTTGTGTCCATTACATTCAGAAGTTTTTAGTCTTGGATGAGAAATGTTAATATAAAAATGTAATATTTTTGATTCTCGTTAATAAATAAGAACGCATCTTGACATTTTTTGCATCTTTTATACTTTGTATTATTTTTCCTGTTTTCTTTTCGTAATATATACTGTGATGATCCAGGTTTTAGCTCGGCTTTTGTTAGTCTTTTGAAGGTATTCAAACGCTCGTCATGACTAAAGTGCCTTTAAACCACGACAAACTAACAATTACTCACTGATCTTTTTAACCATTTACTTCATGCTTTGTTTACACTTTTAACCTGCGAGTCCAAATTCCCCCTCAGCTGAGCTCCGTCTAGACTGAATAACCAGTTTGACCATTTTTATGAGCGAGTAAACGACGGTAAACCAGTGGAGCTCCTTCACTGACCCGCCTGGATCACAGCATTTCAAGCTCAAATTGTCAGAAATAACTGCCTTATCAAGTTCGATGGAAGAAGGTGGTCAAATTTTTTTTGTCGTCATTAAAACTTGTCTTCTTTTTTTGTGTGTATTTCTGTGCAAAATATCCAATATACCATACTGTCATGATCCTCATTTTGATTTAATAAAGAAAGACAAAATAAAAACTTGTACATCTCTATTTGAATAAACACATTGCAACAATTGTTAGTACTTTAATGCAGCATTTAATAAAACTACAGTACTGTAGTAATGTTAAAAGCTTTTTCATTCAACCTTTATTTAGTCAGGTAAATCTTTTGAACCTCATGGGCTCATTTACGAAAGCGACCTGCTAAAACTAAAGAAAAATGAACAGCAGTGGTAGAATTTCCTTAAACAAACAATATAAAAAAAAAGACTGCAAAAGTGTTCAAGCCATTTTATCTTAAGTGGATTTTAAACGAGAACAAATATTGTACTGTGCTTCTTTTTTCAGTGCATACATTTTTTTTATACGGTACATATTTTAAGGTGTCATGTGAAAAGAAAAAAAAGATGTGTCAGAAGTGGGATTCGAACCCACGCCTCCATTCGGAGACCAGAAGTCCCGTTTCTACGGAAGGAGTTGATCCTTGAGTCTGGCGCCTTAGACCACTCGGCCATCCTGACACGGTGAAACAACAGCAGAGTACTGACGTATTTATAGAATCAACCACAGCAGCTGTGTTATGGTATTGTGGGGTTTTAGTAATGTTCTATATATTATTTGATGTGTTTTATTTGATGTGTTTTTCTTTGTTTGCTTTACTCTTTATTTTTTCGCCAGTTGTTAGGTTAGACTTTCTGCGCATGCTCATGGTAAAAGCCAACTACAGTAATGCCGCATTAAAGGTACCGTGAGTCGATCCAGGAATTCTGTGTGTCTTTCCTTAGAAGTGGGACTGTTGGAATTTTTCAAAATAATTATCTATATAAATATTTTATATAACTAGCAATAGTGCTTCAACAAGCATGTATGTAGTTTTAATTTTCCAGAAGCTATTTTTCTCCTGTTTATTTGTCTCCTGTTTAGCTTTTTTTCCTATTTACCGACGGGACACGAATGCAACACAGCTTCCGGTTTAAATGTACCTCGACGGCGGCCATATTGGACTTCCGTTCTTCAAGGGTATCCGAAGACAACCGAGCAAGCCATCATGAACCACCGGTTCGCAAAAGCTGCTGCTAACCTCAGTGGTAAATATGCTGATTTTTAATTGGATTTTGTTTGTCAATAGACAGGCACCTGTCCGGTTTTAGTCGGGTGAAGCTCCTATGGCCTTTTTGGTCGTTGACCACGTTAGCTAGTAGCTACTTAGCCTTAGCACGTCCAAAACAGACGTTTTAGGTTTAAAGTCATGTTTTGTACCTGAATGTCCTGCATTTTCTTTCGAGGGAAATATCAAGCATAGTCTTGTAGGTGTCTTATATGTACAGTTGTTAAAACAGTATACCTATACTGTGCATACTGACTGACCTGTGTTTATCTTTGAACAACCTCGATTAGCCAGAATGTTAATTTCCTTAGCGAAAGTGTTGAGATACAAGTAAACTAAATACTACAAGTGAATTAAAAGTTGAAAATAATGTAGATTTGAGCTGTGGTTTTGGCTGCTGATCCAAGGTTACAACTCATTTGTAGTTTGCTAGGTTTTGTTTTGTGACAGACTTAGCTTAGGTGACATAATAAATTTTGACCTAAAGAAGAAGCTGCTGTTTTTCTTTAATCGGAAAACAAAAATTATCTAATTTTAAAAGGGACTATCAGACTAAAATTTGAATATGTAAAGTTTTACAGTATTTTAAATCCAACAAAATTTCTAAGGCTCTAAATAAATGTTTTCTACTTGCAGATGCTGAAATAATGGTTAGCTTTGTTCTAAAGTGGCATCTGTTTTTTTGTCTCTGTTGTGATATAAAAGTATGAACCAGAATAAATTGATAATTCTAATATCTATATATATATATATATATTATCCCAATCCTAATATTATCATTAGTCTGTGTTATTTTTCCCATTAATTTTACTCTCATTGATGTTGTTGATGTTAGCACTTTGGTAACAGCTTCTGTTTTAAATGTGCTCTAAATAAAGTTGACTTGACTATACAGTATATAGATATTTGTCATAATAGATGTTGATTATGTAAATAATTAGCTAATTGTGTCTCTTCTAGATACTATCAATAATTACAACTCTTTGCCAACACCAGAGTTTCTCTTTAGTTTTAATACTGTAGCTTTGAGTGGTCCCTGTCTCACAATTTGAGCTGTTTTCAGTTTTATAAAAGGCGTAGAATTTGATCTTGACCTAAAAACGTGACCTGAACAGTTTAGCTTTTAGGCATAACATGTACATTTTGGTGTAAGGTTGTCACTGCATGACATTCTTTCTGTTTTACAGGGCAGGCGGTGCGGCAGGTGGGACAGGTGAGGCATGGATCATCTGTCCGACAGGACTTCCACTCCAAATACGGCACTGGCGTGTTGATCAGCGGGGCGGTCTTCTGCTCCGTCGTGTGGGCCTATGTAAGTCAAAACACTTCAGGCTTTTTCAAGAATATGACATGACGCAGCATTTTCCTGGGGGTTTCAGAGCGAGCAGAGAAAAATGTTGAGAAAGCTGAATTAGTCAGAATCAAAAGGTGCAGTTAATTCTCTATCATACTGAATTTCTCACGTGGTCACGTGTTTCATTGCATACGTGACGACACAAACATCACCTTTGGGTGACGGAAGCTCAGCTGTTAACAAGAACCACAAGAGGGCAGCTGAAGCTCCTGTTTTTCTCATACTGCACATCAGGAGCATTGTGTGAAAATCAGAAAAATGTATTTATTATTTACAACAATTAAGTTGTACTTGCTCAGATCTTATGGAAATATTAAATAGTTTAATTATATTTAACTTTTAGATCCGATCATCTGATCTTGTAGCTGCAAGATTAAGAAGAAAATTAGCATTCTGTAGTCTTTAATTTTTCAATATTAACTTGAGAGTACTGTATTGGTCTTGAAGGCTGATGAACACAGTTTTGTGTTGCTGTAAAAGTTATGTTCTTGTGTTTGTGCAGGTGTGTACTCAAACTGGCATTACCTGGGGTCTTTCTCCAGTCAAGAAGCTCACACCCAAACCGTGGAGGGAGGCTGAGGAGTAAAGAGCCTGAAACCTTCTGATTGTACAGATGAATAACCGTGTGTTCAGTCAGTGAATTACTGTGTTTATTCAAACATCCTTTGTTCAAATAAATTGCGATTCTATTGACTTGTTTGTTTTTGATCAATACTGGGGATTGTTGGATAAAACATGCTGCATATTAAAAGTTTTATGGAGTAACTGCAGTACTATATATAATTTAGGACCAGGAATATATTTCTCTACTATAAATATTGTGCTCAAAATTAGAATAAAGTTGAAATGTAAAAAAAAAAAAAAGAAGCCAATACTTAAATATGATTGACATCTGCTAGTGAGAATGTATGGGGTTGAGCTAGAAATTAAGCGTTTGCAAATGCCAACGTACCAACTTGTGCAGCTGTGCTTCGTAACCTTATGTACAGATGTATGTGTAGGCTAACAAAATCTACAAATAGCAAGTGTCCTTGGGTGTCATGAAAGGCGCTTTTAAATAAAATTATTATTATTATTATATCTATACTCTGGCCAACCCTGTACAGAGCTCGGTTAGGTTCTATTCAAGTTTGTGGAATCACTGGCGCCTTAAATTATTTGGCAATGGATGATCATTATATTTTCACTGTGTCTGGTTGGTGTTATCTTTTTATTTTTGGTGGTGGTTGTTTTTGTTACTATGGACCATATGCGTCTGAAATAAAGTTTTGATTGATTAAGCACATTTTATAAACGCATTTAAATATACATTTATAATGTTTAGTATGCAAGTTCTCCAACATTTACTATAAATCATTTCCTACTAAGAGTTTCTTTGTAAAAGATTTATTAATGCTTTAAATGCATGACTTTGTAAACTCAATACAGTATAGCATTAAGCAAAAGCATTTTGTAGCCTCATAATCAGCATAACGTTTGTTGAAAAAAACAAGAAAAAATGCTTTATTGTATTTACCTTAAATAGAAGTTCAGCACAACTCGTTAAAAGATGAGGCTGCTCCGTTTTTCAGCGTTTTTTCAGCAGCTCACAAGATGCAACATTTTGATGCCTTCTGCTTTTTGTATATTCTAAAGATTTGATTTGTTCCATACAGCCTCCTCAAAGCCATTCAGACTTTGAGACTCCTTTCAGTCTTTTGCAAAGGACTGGTGATCACGGGATTGAGTACCGTAGTTGCCTTCAATGGAGGTTTAGGCTGCTCCAGTCCAACCTTACAGTTTACGCATGGTCTGACACAGATATGAGTCAAACTGGAGCTAGTGGGTGTGGAACAGAGGGGTGGGAGCATTAAAGCAAGCTTTCACCTAGAACCCATACAGCTTGGGGCCAAATTCCATCTTTGTGAAGTCAGACAATGAACAGTTGAATAAAAATGTGTTCTTCAGCTCTGCATACAGCAGCTCATTCTAAGCATTTTTTAGTACTTGTTCAACCTCATTGTGCATAAGTACAAAAAATGAAGTGCACAGGCTTAATGGCTTTCATTTACCCTCCTGTTGCAGGTCAAATTGACCCGTTTTAAAGTTTAAATTTTTTTTATAAATAGTTAATATTTTTTCTGCATGAAACTTTTTCTGTTTGTTTTAATAGTTCCAAACAACATATAAATTGAAAATGATTCACTTTACACATTTGTACCACTCGCTGCGTCTACTTGTTACATCGATACTGTTCGGGTCAATTTGACCCGGCAGTCAAATTGAAGGGTAAAATGGGTTAAAAAATTTCAATTCTATTTGTTTCCTTGAAACTATGAGACATATTTCACTACACACACACACACATGTGCGCACGCACACACCACACACATACCACACACACATGCATTCACACAAACCCACTTTCTCACTATTCTCTTTACTTCACAAGGAAACTGAGAAAGCAGGTGTTTATACAACTTTTGACGGGAACCTTTTCTGTTCCCGTGGGAAAACTCCACACACACTGAATGGACACTCAGCAGAAGGGGAGGAGTGGGAGGGCATAAATACTCTCTGCAAGGGAGTCCTAAACACATTACACACTGAAGGTACATGTGATATTGTCACTGTCAGAGGTCAGGAAATGAGCAGCAGGAAAAAAGTTTACAGCCCTGGAAGTGCTGGATCTTCTCATTGATCATGACAGTGAAATAGAAGAGGAGGTGTCTGAAGCTGAAGACAGTATTGAGGTCAATTCTGAGTCTGATTCTGATTATGAACCAACTGATGAAAGTGATATTCATGTTTCTCCAAGCAAGACATTCGTGTCAAAAAATGATGAAATTCAGTGGTCTTCATCTCCAACAAAGCACCTCGGAAAACAGTGTGCAGAAAATATAATAAAGACAGTGCCAGGGCCTACTAGGATGGCAGTAACTCGAGTCACAAATCAAGTCGGTCTTTGAGCTACTCATGCCCAGAGCCATATAAAGTGAGAGTTGCGACACTCCCATAGAGTTCCATTGTAAGAATGGAATGCGGAAGTCACGTGGGTCATGGAGGGGGCGATTTGTTCCATGGCTCTGGTTACAGTCTGAAGCTGCCTGCAGTAGCGCTCCATCGCCGCCAGAGGGTGCAGCTCCACAAGGTTTCCATAGCCGTTGTTTGGAACGATTGACCGCCTGTCGGCGAGATCAAAGGGTGTCGGAACTCTCTATATATATGGCTCTGTTCATGCCTAATGTAATACAAAAAATCATTCTTCAAATGACAAATCTAGAAGGAAGGCGAGTTTTTGGAGAGAAGTGGAAGGAGCTGGACCAAATGCATTTACATGCATATTTGGGGGTTCTCATTCTGACCGGAGTTTACAAGTCAAAGGATGAATCAACATCCAGTCTATGGGATGCAGAGAAAGGCTGGGCAATATTTCGGGCCACAATGTCTCTGGAGACATTTCATATTTTCTCCAGAGTAATCCGAGTGGTTGAATGAAGTTTACTTTCAATACAAATCTTCATGACATTTGTCTTGATTTTAATGAGCGGGCCAATTTGACCCAGAACAGTATATGTGTCTCAAGTTCAATTATAAAGATCACCCTTTGAAAAAAAAATTAAAATGTAATATAATTTTTTTTACAAAAATCAATTTCAAGGATAATTATTGTTTTTTTGTGTGTAGGTTTTTTCAGAAAACATAAAAAATGTAAATCACGTTTTTATGTCCAAATGAGTTAGTTGTCGTCATTATCATTGCGCAAATATTGACTGACATGGTTAGTATTGGAGTTAGTAATCAGATACAAAAATGTTTTGGAGGATTTTTTGGGTTTCTGACACTATTACATGATTAAACACTCCCCGGGTCAAATTGACCCACGAACATTATTGCTGTACCTCAGAAACGAACATAACAGGAGGCTGCTCAAATACTTTTGCTGAGACATATCTAGAAGCAGCTACAAGCAAAAACGGAGAGCATTTCATGCACTTTTTTGGAACTTTTCAAATTCAGTCTTATCTGTTTTCTCAATTTCTTTTTATTTATAACTATTAAACAAAATGTACAAAACAAACAGTTATTGTAATTAACAAACTTCCAAAACAGAGACAAGATTTGCAAATAGATACTGTAAAACAAGTACAAATTATACAATATAAACAGAGGTACTATTGAAGAACAAACTGGAAAGAAAGGGATAAAGAATAACAAATTAAAATTTAGTCAGAGGATTCGGGAAAATAAAATTTGTACGGTAATTAGAAAGACACAAATTATCTTTTTTTATTATTATTAATCAATTTAAGGGAATCAATTAGATAGTTTAGTTCTGGTTGAAAATGAATAAAATTTGTTATCGAATTTGCAAAGTTTTGTTTGTGGATGAAAATTTTTGCATATAAAATTATAAAATTTAGTATATGTTCAAATTTACGATTTTTGGAGTTAACTGTAGTAGCAAATAATATTTTGGAGATTTAATGAACATGCAATTTTAGTCGATTGAAAAAAGATTCAAGGTCAGTCCAAATTTTTTGGGATATCACAACAACAAAAAATTAATGCAGTGTCGTTTCTAAACATTGAACCCGCTCGGTATCTAAAAAAATATTAAAAAATAAAATTTAAAAATAAGAAAAGAAGGAAATAAGTAATAATAAAATAAAATACAGAAATAAATAAATGCGAGTTACAGAACTCGACAAAACTTCACGAAACAATTGCGTCAGAAGACGAGCAGGACTGTAGTCCAATCAGGATAAACGGTTTTCTGCTCGCTTTAGCCAATCAGAAGCTGCGGCAGCGCTGTACCCCGCCCCCAAGCTATCTCTCCCATAGATATTATATATAAACACTAGATACCCTACGGACTGGAGCTGCCTATTGGAGCGGACATTCCGTGCGGCCGCCATCTTGGATGGGTGTATTTCGCGCTCCCAGCGCATTTATTTGTATTGAAGAAGCTGTATGCTCCACTAAAAACAATCATAACTTCACGAATTCTTACCCGATTTTCACACGGTTTTGTTTGTTATAAACGTCAGAGATGTGGTTATGACGTGTGACACTGCTACTCAATAAAAGTATGTGCTTTCATGCTTAAATACTTTGTTTTATGCTCTTTAACAAAGATACACATATGGCATGGGATATTAATAAATGTATACATTTTTAAATAAAAAAACTAGTTTGATTGTTCATTTGAATTTATTTTACTCTCTCACTCAAACACAGCATACAATACAGAGTCTTGTGTACAATGCTACAGCAACTATTTTTTTTATTATTTTTGAGTGCTGTGCATGTAAACAGTTGTGAACTAACCTTTTTTTATAAGACCTGAAAAAGTAATCTAAACCCTCCAGGTCCTTTCACTACCCTCCCTGCAATTGGGGCTAGGAAGCTCCAGAGCATGGACAACCAGGACCTTTTGTGTGTCTGGTGATAGAGACTTTGTGAGGTAATAGGCGACTGGAGCTTTCCAATGACCCTGTAGACCAACCACCATAAAAACAAGCACCTCCGTGGCTACATCAGTCTCATCCATGCCATCACCCATATCCACATATCCAGACATTTTCTGGGTACAGGGATTATACTGGACATGTTTCTTGATGGCCATGGCATCCAACATGAGGACCACAGAGCCATATTTAACAGGGTCCTCTTCACATCTCCTCTGCAACATGTCCATTGTGTTGAGCCCAGGTTTGGCATCCACAGACTGCAACCACCTGAACAACAAATAAATAAAGGTTTATGTGCTTTAACCCATGGATTGATAGATATATTGATTCTCTTTCTTTCTCTTTCTTTCTTTCTTTCTTTCTTTAAGACTTCTTGATATAAAAACTTTCAAAAATAGTGAAAATAGCAAGCTCTAAGTTATTACATCTGTTTGTTGTACATCATACCTAGGGGTTGAAGTATTTTACTCAATATGTTTAAAATATGTAATAAAAATATACTACACCTTTGCAGTGTATGTGGATGAGGGAGGGGAAAATGCAGAGAATCCCTCAGGTAACTGTAGGCTCTGATCTGTAAATCAAACTACATAGTAAGCTTCCTAGAAATAAATACCTAAAGTCTGACAAAGAGTTTAAATGTAACATAACAAAAATTCTAAGTTGTAGTATTAATGTATTTACCTGAATGTAAGTCAAGCCTTTCTTTCAGCTCCTCATTTAGAAGGTTCTTCCTCTTCAGATCCAGCAATGATGACAAAATATAAATGATCAAATAATCAAAACTATTGTTCAATCTTACTTGTGAAAGGTAATCCCATGTGATCTACTTTCAACACTGCGCTGGTTATTGCAACCATAAGCTGCACAAAATACGGGCATAGTAACTCGCCCTGTGTTTACTCCTGTTGGCTCTTATGTAGAAACCCCCATCCAATATGGCGGCGCTGCGCGATGCGATTCTGCCCACCATGAGGTATCTAGTGTTTATATAATATCTATGATCTCTCCGCTCTGCGCTTGTTCGCTAAGGTCACTGCTGACATTCGCTCCTAGCTAACGTTCCGTGTAGTCGCAGGAGTCAGAGGAAACCCAGTCAGGACAAGTCCACGACAGCACCAACCGAACCAAGCAGCATGTCTCTGTCTAACAAACTCACCCTGGACAAGGTGGACGTCAACGGGAAGCGGGTCATTATGAGGTGGGTGTCACCTGCGGTAGTTTCTGGTCGAACTAACGTTACATCCGGGATATTTAACATATCAGCAAACCGTTTTCAGTTTGTAGACGAAGACTTAAAAATATGATGGTTTTATGCGTGTTGGTCGTTTCGAAGTGGAGAGGACAGGAAGTGAAGTTGTCACGTTTCCCTCCGTGTACGTGCCTGTGAAGAGATGCTGCATGGGTGAGGATGCAGCTGGAGTACTGCAAACAGGAGCACAACCACTGCAAGGGCCCAACAAACAAAATGCAAAGCTGAATTTTGTAAATCATGAAAACTGAAGTCAAAGTAAATCTGACAGGGAGATTTAAGCACGTTTCTGCTTGCTCCACATAAATACAATTGTCTTTGTTTGCATCTAACATTAGTGCTTGTATTTGTGCAATGCAATGCAGTTGGTTGAGTGTCAGTAGTTAAAAACACAAAACAGACGAACAGAAGATGCTTCGGTGCTTCACTTAAAGGTGGGGCACTTCATTCAATTTTTGCTGTAATAAAAGAAAACCACTGGACTTTCTAAATGTCAGAGCACAACCTAAACAAATTTAAATAGTTTGATTCACTTCCCCCCCATTGCTCTGTTTCCACCAGGCTTTCTGTCTTTAGAAAAGCACTTGAAACCAACACTGTGTGTGGAAATGTCAGAGGTCCCTGTTGGTCTGCCAGGCTCATCAGGACGAGCTTTGCTCGGTGTTAAAAGGTCAAAATGCTCCTCCTGTTAATTGAATTTGAGTTAGCGTGGACTAACGGTGAGTGGTGCTGAGACTCGGACAACGCGTTGCTTCATTTCAAACCCTGGGCCTGTTGCAGCCTGCCTCATTTTGGGTTTTTTTGAACTACAGGAAGGCTGAGTCAGACTGGAAAAAGAAGGCGGGCAGAGCGTTGCTACAGACACTACTCATGTGTGATTTTCTCCAGAGGCTTCTAATTAAACATCTTCATGAACTTCATCAGCACATTGTGCAAGCGTTTATTGGCAATGTAGATGTTTAAGATGTATTTCTAATTAAACTGAAGCATAATGACATTTGAGGGTTTTATTTCAACTAGACTTTTATACAAACCGGATTCCAAAAAATTGGGACACTAAACAAATTGTGAATAAAAACTGATGTGGAGATGGCAAATGTCAACATTTTATTTGTAATGGAACATAGATGACAGATCAAAAGTTTAATCTGAGTAAATGTAACATTTTAAAGGAAAAATGTTGTTTCAAAATTTCACAGTGTCAACAAATCCCAAAAAGTTGGGACAAGAAGCAATAAGTGGCCAGAAAAAGGAAATTGAGTATATAATGAACAGCTGGAAGACCAATTAACACTAATTAGGTCAATTGACAACATGATTGGGTATAAAAAGAGCTTCTCAGAGTGTCAGTGTCTCTCAGAAGCCAAGATGGTAAGAGGATCACCAATTCCACCATTGTTGCGCAGAAAGATAGTGCAGCAATACCAGAATGGTGTTACCCAGCGTAAAATAGCAAAGACTTTTAAGTTATCATCATCAACCGTGCATAACATCATCAAAAGATTCAGAGAATCTGGAACAATCACTGTGCGTAAGGGTCAAGGCCGTAAAACTCTACTGGATGCTCGTGATCTCCGGGCCCTTAAACGTCACTGCACCTCAAACAGGAATGCCACTGTCAAGGAAATAACAGAATGGGCTCAGGAATACTTCCAGAAAGCATTGTCAGTGAACACAATCCACCGTGCCATCTGCCGTTGCCAGCTGAAACTCTACAGTGCAAAGAGGAAGCCATTTCTAAGCAAGCTCCACAAGCTCAGACGTTTGCACTGGGCCAGGGGTCATTTAAAATGGAGTGTGGCAAAATGGAAGACTGTTCTGTGGTCAGATGAGTCACGATTTGAAGTTCTTTATGGAACACTGGGACGCCATGTCATCCAGACCAGAGAGGACAAGGATAGCCCAAGTTGTTATCAACGCTCCGTTCAGAAGCCTGCATCACTGATGGTATGGGGTTGCATGAGCGCTTGTGGCATGGGCAGCTTGCATGTCTGGAAAGGCACCATTAATGCAGAGAACTATGTTCAGGTTCTAGAACAACATATGCTCCCATCTAGACGTCATCTCTTTCAGGGAAGACCCTGCATTTTTCAACAAGATAATGCCAGACCACATTCTGCAGCAATCACAACATCATGGCTACGTAGGAGAAGGATCCAGGTACTGAAATGTCCAGCCTGCAGTCCAGATCTTTCACCTATAGAGAACATTTGGCGCATCATAAAGAGGAAGGTGTGACAAAGAAGGCCCAAGACGATTGAACAGTTAGAGGCCTGTATTAGACATGAATGGGAGAGCATTCCTATTTCTAAACTTGAGAAACTGGTCTCCTCTGTCCCCAGACGTCTGTTGAGTGTTGTAAGAAGAAGGGGGGATGCCACACAGTGGTAAAAATGGACTTGTCCCAACTTTTTTGGGATTTGTTGATGCCATGAAATTTTGAAACAACATATTTTTCCCTTAAAATGATACATTCTCTCAGTTTAAACTTTTGATCTGTGATTTGTGTTCTATTCTGAATAAAATATTAGATGTTGGCACCTCCACATCATTGCATTCAGTTTTTATTCACAATTTGTTAGTGTCCCAACTTTTTTGGAATCCGGTTTGTATTTTTGTTATAGGGATGGATACCAGTTTTTACTTTTGATTGAACGACTCTGAGCCAGAACCATTTTTAAAACAAGATTTGATGGAGCTTGACTGCAGGCAGTTTTGTCCTCCTAAATTTTACGGTTGATGGATGAATGTTGTGATTTGGGATCCGCCTGCTGCTCCTGACATTTGCTGACTTTGAGTTTTGGAAAAGCCAGTGGATATTCAGCTATAATAACAGCAGAAGCAGAGCGCGAGATGGCTGATCATGTGCCCATTGATGTTTATGTAGCTGACACAACTTTACATCACGTATTACAGAAACCTGTAGTGTTAATGATGATAAAGTCCTTTTTTTATGGACTACAGTACTTGCTGCATTACTTGTCCCCTTTTTAAAGCAGCTGTAAACCAGATTCCTATTAATAGTAATTAATAACCCATCATCACTGTTCTGGTTCCAGCTGTAAACATCACATTTATCTGCTAAAAACAAGTTTCACACCTGTTGGTGAATGGCATTTGCGAGGGAGATTTCAAAGTTATGAAACACCAAAATACTCAAAATTAAATAAATAAAGCATTAAGAAATAAGTAGCTACGCTCATTATTATGAAAATTTTTCATTTTTAGTCTTTTATTTCATAATTGTGTTTTTCAGGATGACTTGTTTATTCGTAATGGCTCTTTCCAGCAGAATGACTTCAGCTGTCGGATCAACATCAGTGGGTTGGACCTTCACTCCCACTGGCTGATCCTTCATCCATTAGTTTTCCTGAATACCTGCTCACTGGTGAAGCTAGCATAGCATCGACTTGCTAGGTCAACAGTCATGAAGGATGGCAGAGTTGCATGAACTTCGTTCAGCTCGGGTAACTTTAGCAGATCGAATTGAGAGGATTATGTTCTCAGAAGAGGACTTGTTGTTTTAGTTCTTTGAATTTAACAAGATTAACACCAGCTGTACCAGTGAGCAGGTATTCAGGAAAACTAATGGATGAAGGATCAGCCAGTGGGCGTGAAGGTCCAACCCACTGATGTTGATCGACAGCTGAAGTCCTTCTGCTGAAAAGATCCATTATGAAATAAATAAGCCATCATGAAAAACACAATTATGAAATAAAATAATAATAATAAAAAATCTTATTTCATAATTTTTATTTAATTTTGAGTATTTTGGTGTTCCATACAAAGTGTCCTTCAGCATTCACATGGTTCAGTGACCTTGTTTGAGTCGCAAAGGTTTGCAGTCTTGTCATTTGAATTTTAATATATTCAGAACAGATGTGCAATTAGGATTTTTTTTTCTTCTAATAATAAAATACGGTAGCGAGAATTGTTACTCACAGGGGTCTTGAACCCTGTTGGATTTGGTCACAAGTGTTTCAAACCTGTTTTAAGATCATTAAAGTTATGTTCTGAAACCACTCCTTTGATAGAAAACATGTCCAGGTCTATTTCAAAATGTCAAAATTGTAGAATAAATTATGAACGTGTGGACACAAGGAGGGCGGAGGTGGGCGATGAAATGATGCAACCAGCCAGGTTTACAGGTTTGTCAGCCATGTGCAGGAAAACGCTGGCCACTTCGTCACACTCAGAAATCAGACTGTTGCTGAAAATGTGCACACATTTCCCCACAGTTTTGAGGCACCAGCTGGTCTCCAACCTTTTCAGCTCTTAAAGGGGACCACATATTGTTTTTTTTAATTTTTATGGTATGTCTGTGTGCTATCCAGACCCCGTTCATTCAATTTAATACAAAAAATAATTCTTAGATAATAAATTATACCCTTTTTAATTCTGCCATTTCTAACTTCCGTTCTAAACGACCTGTTTATGATAATGAGCTCTGAAGTCCACGCCCGTCAAAACTCTGGCCACTCTGTCTCCGCCCTCTGTAACTGCCAGTATCTCAAATCTGTTGTTGTTTTAAAATTAGCCTTTTTTTATTACTCGTTTGACTTACTGTTAGTGCTAGCTTAAAAAATAACTTACCGAAAGCTGTTTGTGTGCGCCGCCATTAGCTGCTCTTTTTTATCATGCTCTCCCGAATCCGAGCTCTTCCTCCTCCTTCGGTAACAAACAGCCCGCGTAGCTCCTGCTAGTTGCATGCAGCGCTTTGGTCCACGGCTGGCTGCACATCCAATCCAGACAAACGCAAAGAGTGTTTCCAGTTAATTTGTCCATATGAGGCAACCTAACCTCTGACCGGACCGGACCCACACTGTCCTCAAAAGCCAGCAGCTAACTGCAGCCCGATCTCTCCGGAAAAAAAAAAAAAAAAAAGATGCCGTGACCGGGAAGCGAACCCGTGTCCTTCTGATTACGAGTCCAGTTCACTACCTCTAGACCAAACGGGCAGTTATGCAAAAAGCAGTCTTTCATCGTATAAGAAACAATCACAACCACCTACATTTAGAACGCTGAAGTTTTGATTAGATTTTGATGAAGTGAAAGGTATTCTTAAAATAAATAAGTTGCTAATCTGAAAATATATCGATCAGTGGTGCTTGATGGTACAAACTGTTGTCCCGCGAGTAAGTGTGTGTGTGTGTGCACAGTTTTCTGCCGGCTACGCGTTGGGAGCGATATTACACTAAAAATTGAACTAAAACGTAAAAATAACAATTATAAAGTATTATTATGTCGATGTATATATCTAGTTTCACCCCGATTTCTCCGAAACAAAAGGCTTTAAATAAAAAGGGAAAAAAAAAACGATGCCGTTGATAGGACGCGAACTCTAGTCTCCTGCGTGCCGCTCAAGTGTCTTAACCGCTCGACCAAACTGACAGTTGTGCAAGAGCAGTCCTCCATCATATAAGAAACAAGTCCAAACCGCGAGAGTGTGTTTGCACAGTTTTAACGAGACAGAGTTCATTCAAACAAGGTAATAAAACATTCTGGTTTTACTCAAGATGTGCTGCTGGCTGGAGCAGGGCTGAGCCCATAGCCCCCCCGGGGGCTAAATAAATGAATAAATAAATAAATGACCGCCAGGTCAGTTCCTAAACTGCTCGGCAACCGTGACGTCTTTTATAGTGAAGTGGGTTGAGCCGCACCAGTGGTTGCTAGGTGAGGGGCTGGACTCAGGTTTGGTGTGGGTTGTGGCTGCGGTTTGTGACGTCACAAACCGCAGGAAGTGCAATCGGCCCGTTTCTATCTAAGATAAATAAATCTACTTATAGTAAATAAACCACTGGGTGCATTTTTTTGGCCTTAGGACTGTTTCTTTATGAAGTAAATACCCAAATTTGAGTAAAAAAACATTAAAAAGTGAATTTTGCATGTGTGGTCCCCTTTAAGAGTCGCTGAAAAACAATTAACAGCCAGCCAGTGAACGTAGAGGCATTTAGAGACCAAAATGTAAGAACTGTTCTCAGAAGGTGAAGTTCAAGACAAAGATACAGAAAAGTGGATATTTTATTGAACATTGCGCACCGTTTCAGATTCTCTGAACATCTTGCTTCCCAAACTTAAAGCGTTTGATTTTGTTTGCTGCTAACTTAAACCACTCTTGTTCTCACTGGTGTTCTTTCCAGATCAACACCAAATGAGCAAACCGTTGTAAAACCTACAGTGGAGCAAACATTTCACACTTCTAATGTCCGTCTCCTTCAGGCTTTCAGCTTTTTTACAAAAACTTTGTTTTCAGAGTCGACTTCAACGTTCCCATGAAGGACAAGCATATCACCAACAACCAGAGGTAAAATGAGCATTTCCTCTTCACACGGTGAAGGTAAACTTGTGTTCTATGTGGTGTTTAAACCCTACAGATGGTTTGTCTGGACTCTCCTTTCAGGATCAAGGCAGCAGTTCCCAGCATCCAGTACTGTCTGGACCACGGGGCCAAGTCCGTCGTGTTGATGAGCCACCTGGGCCGTCCTGACGGGAACGCCATGCCCGAGAAGTACTCGCTGGAGCCCGTTGTAGCTGAGCTCAAGACCCTTCTGGGCAAGTGAGTAGAGGAGTAAATACCGACCTATACACCAGAAAATACGGTACCTGGTTTACATATTTACAGTTCATTACAAAAAGAAGTTTAATGTTAGACAATGAAGTCCTGACAAATATAAAAAATACACAACTGAACTTTACATTTCATGTTTCAGTTGGCATTTTGATACTTGAAGCGCAACTTCAGTGTTTAGGATGCAAGTATCCTTCAAACTCACTCTGACTCTGTCACTCTGACTCTGTGTCTGTCTCTCTGGCTCTGATTGACTCTGACTGACTCTGAAACAGTCAAACATAATCTGAAACGCATTGTGTCACAACAACTTTAATTTTCCACATTAAAAATAAATCTGAAATCGTAAAGTTCACATTTTGATCAGATGTGGGGAAATCACCTGTCTGATTTCTAAATGAGTTTCTCCCCTAACGGTTATTGAATGAATGTCTGATCATCTCTGCACTGCAGGTGGTTCTGGTTTGTTTTTTTATTTTTTACTTCCTCTAATATAATTTTCCTGTCACAATTGTCTTTTTAAATAGACAGATTTAAAGTCTCATTTAAAAAAAGAAAATAATGAACCCAAATATATATTTTGTTGGTGAATTTGGTCAGTTATGGTAGTCTGAGACATAAAAGTATTTTTTTTCCACAGCGAGTACCTTTTTTATCTTTTAATTTATTTAAAAACAGTTCAGAAACTTAAACTTGTTGATACTTATTTTAATGTACATCATTCATTCAACCTTTATTTAGACAGATAAGTCACATTGAGCCTAGAAGACTCATTTACAAGTGAGATCTGCTTAGACAAAGTAATGAAGCTGGACACATGTAGGGATTGGAGGCAAAATAAATTCCTATTGAACTTTCTTCTTGGCTGAGAAGAAAAACTAATATTAAAAAACACCTCGCACGAACAAGCGCATTGTGACATAGACAGTCCACAGAGGGGGGAGAGACGAGAGCGGTGAGCAATGTCCATGTACGCTCTCGAGGGCACTGTAAGAGTTCTGATAAGGATGGAAGAATCAGCCAGCTCCCTCCGGTGAGATCCGTAAACATTCTCGAGGATGTCGGGGAATGGCCAAGGACAACGCTAATGAGAATCCAAGAGTCCTGAAATGACGACGCAATGTTTATTCAGCTGGTTCACTCTGGTT
>JBBPBX010002837.1:0-20598 GCA_038048925.1 Garcialebias charrua | reverse complement strand
AGAGATGTGAATCGACCAGGATACCCAAATATTTATAGGAATCAACAAACTCAATTGGGACACCGTTTGAGGATAAAATCAGAGGAAGATCTGCTGGGACCGACTTCCTACTTGAAAAAAACATCCCTTTTGTTTTATCAGCATTTAGGACAAGTTTGAGACGGAACAAATCTGACTGGATGATGTCAAAAGCGGATTGCAGAACTGGAAAGCCTTAGCTAACTGTTTTAGCTCGGCAGTAAACAACTGTGTCATCAGCATAGAAATGTAAGGATGCATCAGGGATGCTCTGACCTACATTAGCTATGTAAATTGTAAAGAGGGTTGGTCCTAAGACTGAGCCTTGTGGTCAGTGGCGGACTTAGACATTTTGGGGCCCCAGGCAAACCTTTGTAAAGGGGCCCTCCCCCAAGTCAGCCTAAATGTACCATTAGGCCCTGCCCTGAAGGTCAAAGATTTTAATGTATATGACAAAGATGAACCCTATGTAATAAAAGTACCGGTAGTGATAATAAAATAACAAAAATAAAATGAACATATTATATCTCCTATTTGACAAAAATATTATTTTGACATCTGACTTGCCAAGTTTTTAAACCAAATTTATTTTAACTTATCTTAGTTTTATTTTCAACTGCTTGTAGTTTTAACTACCTTGGATATTCTAAGGAATGGTTTTTTACCAACTTCTAGCCAATATTCTGATGTTTCTGTAGAAACCACACATGAAGTAGAAAAGAAAACCAGTAGTTTGTGCTTAAGAGATGAATGTTTGGACTGGCAGCCTGTGGGCCTCATCCAGCCCGGTCTGGTGAGCCAGACTTTGGTCACTTGCGAGCTGGATGAGGCCCACAGGGTGTCAGTTGAATAGCCCTGGAGCTGGCAGATTAATCGTGTGAGGTTTGTATGGGTAACAGTTTACTGGTCTTCTTTGATGTGTGGTTAAAAACTGCATCTGGGAATTTTTTATATATATATTACTGTCAAAGGAAAGAAACTTTACTGCATTGTGTTTTTACAGCATTAAGTGATCATGAATTACCTTGATTATTCAGCTGGACTTCTATGAAAGTTGTCTTCGGTCTTGTTACTGGTCTTTAATGATGCATGTTTAAAGTCTGCATCTGAAAAAACAACAAATATGTTAGTGTAGGAGGAAATAAATTCACTTTACTGCACTGTGTTTTTACAGCATTAAGTGATCATGAATTACCTTGATTATTCAGCTGGACTTCTATGAAAGTTGTCTTCGGTCTTGTTACTGGTCTTTAATAATGCATGTTTAAAGACTGCATCTGAAAAAACAACAAATATGTTAGTGTAGGAGGAAATAAACTCACTTTGTAGCACAGTTTTTACAGCATTAGGTGATTACCTTGATTATTCAGCTGGACTTCTATTTATAAGTTGTCTTCTGATAGTCTGATGAAGTTTTAACGGTCAAATATTTTGTAAAATGGTTGAGAAAATAATCAATATATAACTGTGGAATATTTTAGATCTATTCTATTCAATGTAAAGTCCGAATAATTTAATAATACTGTATACTAAGCTAAGCAAGCAGGGTAGAGAGCTAAAAAGTAGGTAAAATATAAAATCCCCTCTCTCCTTTTTAAGTCAGAAGATTTAAGTCGAATATCTTTTAATATTTTGATACAGAAAGAAAACATGAAAATAGTGGTTGTCTCAGCTGATTACTGTTAGGATTTCTTTTACCCAACCTACAAAATAATTTCTAAAACTCAAACCTCATATTGTGAATCCTCGTCTTTATCTTTGTCTTGAGTCACTGCCTCGGCGCCATTAACTTCTTCCTGGATGATCCTGATGTCCGGTTCCGCCACACTTTCAATGGGCCGCCCGTCATTAGCAGTTTTAGAATTAGACCCATGAAAAAAGTTTGTCACTTTCGGCAGTGAAGAAACATACGTTATAGTTTTTTGACGCTTTTTACGTTTTTCAGCTCCGCTTTCGTATTTTCTTGTTCACTTCATCTTTTCTCCGTCTCCTCTCTCTCCCGCTTCGTTCTCACTCAGCACACTTCCTGGATTAGTGGGTGATGTCATGACGCATGACGGAATAGTCCATTTTTCGCAGGGGGGTACAGAACTCGACTGGTTTTTCTATTGCGTTTTTAATGATCGTTTTTCATTGTAACTATAATTATTTTTATGTTAAACGTACATTAACAAGCAGGAGCAATGTTAGGGATGTAGGTGACGGCTGGGGTCCCTGCTTATTGGCGGCCCCTGCTCATTGGCGGCCCCAGGCCACGGCCTCATTCGCCTGAATGGTAGATCCGCCACTGCTTGTGGTACACCATTTTTAACCATTAAATAACTGGAAGAAGTACCGTTGTGCTGAACACATTGCATCCGATTGGACAGATTATTAAGCCTCCAATAGACCTCAGCGTCCTCCCTTTACGCCACTCTACGTGCGCATTTTGTGCGCATGCGTTCGCTGTTATAGCTTCAGAAGCTATGCTTTCAAATGCTCACGTTTTCGCTCCAAATCCTTGTTGTTTCGCTCCAAATCCTTGTTGTTAAATGTGAGCAGCTGCAGCTGTCCCCTCTGCAACTGCGAGCAGAGGGGACAAACAGAGGTCGCTGATTGGTCACTTGCTGACACGCCTACTGAAATGATTGACAGCTCAGTGAGAGAACTCAGAGAACTCATCATGAGCAGCCCGCTGAAGCCCGCTGCGGTGTTCTGCTGCGGTGTTTCTACTTTATATGTTATAAAAAGTTCTCTCAGAAATAAAAATAATAACAGGGAGCGCTTTTCCTGCAGCACACAGCCCACCAGGGAATATTTAAAACCTCGCGCACCCAGGTAGGACCTGAATTCATTCATTTCAGTCATCGAGTGAACGGAGGAAGAAGCGATTACTTGACTTTTGGCAAAAAAACAAAAGAAAAGGCCCGATCAGCGATAAAGAAGGGGAATTTAATTCATTTGTGTAACATACAAAACAGTCCGGCGCCGGGGAAGTTTATGGTCAGACACCGCGTATCGCGCACGCGTAGTAAAAAAAGAGCTTTGCGCGTTCGTGCCCTGAGGGGCTACGCGGGGGCTACACTTTTGCCACAGCGTACGTATGTTGTACAGAGGTGTATAGGGAGTACGCGCAGGTATACTGGGGGCTTTAGAAAACCAACCAATGGTGTGATCAGAGAAACCAATTTCTGAGAGCTTATGACACAAGATGGTATGATCCACTATGTCAAAAGCTTTAGACAGATCTAAGAAAAGTGCAGCACAATAGTCCTTAGCATCCAATGCTTCAACAACATCATTCAGAACCTTCAGAGAAGCAGTTGTTGTGCTGTGTTTTTTCCTGAAACCAGATTGATGGAGAGGTAAGATGTTAAATGAGTCCAAATAATTTTTGATCTGAGAGTTTATCAATTTTTCTAGAACCTTGGCTAAAATGCAGAGTTTAGAGATCGGTCGATAATTGTTTAGTGAGGTGGGGTCACCTCCCTTCAGCAAAGGAAGAACAAAGGCTGTTTTCCAAGCATCCGGAATGGAATTTTGGCTTATGGACAGATTAAAGATGTGAGTCACAGGGACTGAAACGCTTGTTCCCCCACTCTTACCTCTACAGACCTTTAAGTGTTATTAAGTTAGTCTGTGTTTAAGGAGGATGCGTGGATCACTATGTGGCACGTTACGTTTCAAACTGCTCACTTACATGCAGATGCTTATACGTCTAATGCTGGGCTATTCAAATGGCGGCCCCGGGGTTCAAATCAGGCCAACGGATGAACTCAGTCCGGCTCACCAGTGAGTTCATTTTAACTAAAACTAGATTTTATACAATAAAAAAATTTACTTCATGACAGTAACAGCTGGATGTCCGGCCCCTGCGTTTTTGACTTTCAGTAACGGTGGTCCCCTGAGCAGTTTAGTTGATTGAATAGCCCTGCTCTAAGGTCTGAGCCACATGTTGCACAGGTTCACAATGAGTTGAACATGAATTGGTAAGGCTTTTGTGATCCGAAGATAGTGTGACCACAACTTTGGTGCTCTGGACATTCAAAAAACAAAACAAAACAAAGCAAAAAATGTCCAGAGGACCAGACGTAGCTTTTTTAAACTGTAAAAAATAAATAAATAAATAAATAAATAAATCTGCTAATTAACAGATTTTGAGTAAAAACAATAAAAAATCTAGGATTTCTATTAAAAGAATTCAAAATCTATGCATTTATAACATCATAAATACAATACTGGCTAAAGTACATTTTACCCATTCAGATAAAATACCTGAAGTACTATATTTTATTTCAGAATAGGTCTCAAAGTATATTTTTCTCTTGTTTGTGCTCGCACTATTCTTTCCAAGGTTTCAGCTCATATTAGCTTCTTAGTGTTTATGTGAATGTTTTGTTTGTTAACATAAAATAAAAGTGTCATAAATAGAAATAATTACACTGTTGCTCATGTTTGTGTTTAATCTGTAAGTATTTTACAGGTTCAAACCTTGCCCTGCTGTCAGTTTTTGAAACATCGCCTCGATGCTGTTGATTTTTTGTGCTCAGTTTGTTTCGATGATTGTGAAATTGGACTTAACACCAAACCCATTTAAAGACAAGGGGTTAACAGCACCACTGCGATTCATCCAGTAGAGTAAAAAAACAACAACTATCACATCAAACATTTCTAAAACGGTCTCTTCTTACATTGAGCAACCTTTTTGCTTCTCACTCTCATTAGTTCTCATACTTTTTTTGTTTGTTTCAGGTTTCACAAGCTTTATGCGTAGTCCAACCTGTGATATATTCAACCCATTGCACCACGAGGTGAACCAGGACATGGAGCAGCCTCTGTGTAACTACTTCATCGCCTCGTCCCATAACACGTACCTGACTGGAGACCAGCTCCTGTCCCACTCCAAGACCGACATGTATGCCTGGGTGCTGCAGTCCGGCTGCAGATGTGTGGAAGGTAAAGCTATACTTAATTATAACGACACAGAAGAAATGACAAGAACAACTACTGTTAATATTACTATTATACTGTGTTAATATTTAATAAAACGAGCTGAATTCAATTCACGCCCTGCTCTGTCAGGGTAAGGTTTTTGCTGTTCCACTATTCATGGCTCAGTGGGACATTTTACAGCCTGGGATCCTTTTACTGTGACTAATCAATATGTTTGCTGTGAAAACAACACTATTATTGCAATAGAATGATTTAATTTTATCTGCTGAACTTAAATAAACATTTTTGGGTGTGTGTGTGTGATCACAATTGACATTTCTGTGATGTTAAAGATGTCTTAGCACATGTGTCAAACTCAAGGCCCAGGGGCCAAATATGGTCCTTAACGTCTCATCTGGACACCATAATGATATTATAGAAGTAAAATAATTTTCTCGCTTTTTGTTTTACTTTGAAACCGAGCATACTTTGCTGTATATAGCACAGACTTTTCAAGACGACAACTCTGAAGTCAAAATACGGAGTTTGAATTTTACCCTAATATTTGATTTTGATATGGTAAAAGCAACAGAGAATGTTAAACGAGACCAATAAAACTCTGGGAGCCTCCACCCAAGAAAATACGTCAGGTGTCTGACTGTAGGTAACATTTTCACTGAAACTGGAATTCGTTTTTTAATTGGCCTCTTTTTGCAGATGAGTTTGACACAACTTTAAGACAATAAAATAAAATAAAATAAACAGACCCAAAGATGCAACAACTCAGACAAAATGGACGCTTACTGTACTTATAATTTATTGTGAACTTCTCATATAAAAATGTGCATACAGTATATCCATCCATCCATCCATCATCCATCCATCCATCCATCCATCTGCTTCTTCCTTTTCGAGTTGCAGGGGTCACTGGTGCTCATGTCCAGCTATCAATGTGCAAGAGGTGGGGGACACCCTGGACAGGTCTCCAGTCCATCACAGGGACACATAGAAACAAATGAGTCAAACAACCATTCACTCTTTCACTCACACCTAGAGACAATATAGAGTTACCAATCAACCTAACATGCACATTTTTGGTCTGTGGGAGGAAACCAGAGTAAGTAAGTACTATAATATTAAAGCATGGTTAGCCAACAACTGCCTTCAGTTAAATTCTAGCAAGACTGAAAGCCTGATCATTGCTCCTGAACAGAAAGTTCCTTGGATCAAGCAACACCTCGGTACTCTGGGCTCCTCTTCGCAGCCGAGCCTCAGAAACCTCGGTGTTCTGGTCGACCAGTCAATGTCTTTGGACAAACATTCAAATCTTCTGGTTTAATTTTTAAAAAAATAAATACTGCTTTTATCATCTGAGAAGCATTTCTAAACTGAGGGCAGTGTTATCTAGATATGACATGGAGATGATTATCCATGCTTTTATCTCTTCTCATTTAGATTATTGTAATTCATTTTTTACTTGTTTTAACAAATCTGCCATTGCTCGTCTCCAGTTGGTCCAGAACGCTGCTGCGAGGCTTTTAACAAGAACTAATAGAAGGTAGTGGGAGCCAATGGAGTTGATTCAGAAGTGGAGTTATGACAAAATGTTCACGATCCAGTCAGGAGTTTTTCTGTATCTGGAGGAAACCCATGCATGCACGGAGAGAACGTGTGCAAACGCCACCCAGAATGGCCTTCTGGCTGGGATTTGATCCAGCAACCTCATCGCTGAGAGGCAGCAGCTCTACCAACTGAGATACCTATATATGTGCCAAAGTCTTGAAATGCTCGTCATTTTCCCCCCATTTTGCTTTTTAAAGATCCAGACTTGTTCTTTCTTAAAGAGGTCTAGTGTTTCTGAGGAACACGTTCTGTGTTTGTTAATGAATTCATTTGGACCTGTGATTCATTCAGGCCTAAGAAAGCTTCTAAACTCAAGGATGAATTAATGTGGTGTCGACACATGACAAAACTAAATTCTATTTAGAAAAGAACCCGTTTTAAATTGGTTATTGGCACTTTGTTACCAGCAGCCTCTCGTCTTTTGAGCTGAATTGATGAAAAACATCAAATGGTAATATGTTGTGTTTTATAGTTTGTAATAGTTAGCTGAAATGTTGACCTAGAATAGATTTTCAGCTGAAGAGTGTTGCTTCTTGCAGGTCCTGTGTTGGAGCTTTTATCAGATTGCATTCTTATTTTATCACTTGTTTTATTTTATTTATTTTTTAAGCAAGCCTAAATCTACATGATTTTATCTTTGATCTTAGTCGATATTATTATAGATTTTATTTGATTTTATCACTTGTTTTATTTTTTACCTTTACCTTGTTACACATTGTAGCACTTTGAGATTTTTATTAATGAAAAGTGCATTATAAATTGAATTCATTATTATTATTATTATTATTATTATTATTATTATTATTATTATTATTATTTCTTGAAGACACGACGTTGAAATAATATTCATCCGCTGTAGATTGTTTTTTCCACACAGCTCTTCGGTTTTTGTCCTCCACTTGCCCACTTTCCTCATCATTTTAAACACTGCAATCTTCTGTCATGGTCCAGTACGAGGACTGAACAGAAAATTGTTGAAAAAAAGTAAAAAGTCCATTAAAAAATCTCTGAAAAACATGAAAAACTGATGATCAAGCAAAATATACTGCATTAAAAATGAGGGCTGTTTTAAAACCTTCTTGTAACACTTCTTTTTAAACTTGTTTCCTGTAGTTGATTGTTGGGATGGTCCTGATGGAGAGCCGATGGTCCAGCATGGATACACTCTGACCTCCAAGATCCCCTTCAAGTCTGTCATCGAGACCATCAATAAATACGCCTTCGTAAATAACCAGTGAGTTCCTCTTTTATGACTGGGAGTGACTGAATGCAGGTTTCAGTGAGTTATTTTGGAAAAATTTACTCTTCCATCCTCATAATTGTAGGGAGCCAATAAAACTTCATTTTAATGATTTAAAAAAAAAAACTTTATTAACTGTGATTATTGTGATTTGAAATTTATTTCTGCTTTAGGAACAGTTTTATTCTCCAACATTGCTTCCATTGCTAATATTTTTCCAGAAGTTGAGACAATACATACAATCTAAATATTTTATTTGCATTGTGTTGTACTTTTATATAGGAAACATTTCTAAAGAGTAAGATAAAAAATACATTAAGGCTCACATTTTAGATCCAATCTGTCACATTAGCAAATAACAGGTCCCTCTTGTAAATGAGTCCTCGTGGATCAATGAGCCTAGCCAGTATTAATAAAGGTTGAATGAAAATAAAATGAGGAAAGATGAAGATTGAAGCAATAATTTTTAGATTAAACAAAGATTGTCCAAGCTTTTGAGCTAAAAATACAACACATTATTTAATATATTTTCATTTGATTTTAAGTGTGTAAAATTTAGAGTATTACCAGAACTAATTTCTAGCACCCACCTAAAAAAGCTGCAATACTGAAAAAAAGAAAGAAAAAAAGTTCAATAACAAGACATTAGGTAAAATTCAGTATAACAAATTCATTGAAGTCTTTCAGAGGAAGAGAAAATTAGGTGAGTGAGCAACGTTACGGACAATAAAAAGAAAATAATAACAAGTTTACCTACGGTACTTTGTTATTCCCCAGTTCTTTCTCTACCTGTTTTCCATTACGCATGAAGCTAATGATAATAATGATAATTACACAGTTGTCCAATTTCTCTGTTTTACAGTGTTCACTGAAAACAATTGAAAATTTGGATTAACTTAAAAAATTGATGTAATTTGTTGCACCTAAATGTATTAGTTTATGTCAAACTAAATGTATGACTTGGATGAAATTATAAATTTTAAGTTAATTTTGAGTCAAGGCAAACTTTTACATTAATTCAAAGTGAAAATTAAAGTTGCATTAACCATAAGCCACTTTTTATTTTTTAGTTAGAAATTAACTTTTCCAGTTTGGTTGAACTTAATATTTACCGTTATATTAATGTGTAGCTTTACTTTGGATTAAACTATTAAAACAGATGTACCGTAATTTCTGTTACAGTAAAAAAAAAAACTCTGAAGTTACAATTTTTCATTGAATATTGTAAACTAATTGTACTTAATCCTTAACCCATATATTTTTTAGTCACAAGACAAAATGTTATGTAGCTCATTTTATTTCATTTCATTTCATGTAAGTTAAAGAAAGACAAAACATTTTTTGTGATAACTTAAAACCATGCATCACTTTAATCTGAATAAAGTAAATATAAATACAAAACAACCTCTAATTATGCATAATTTGTATTAATTTCAACAACTTTTAGTCTTAATGCCGTAACTTTAACACAAAACAGGTCATGAAATAAATGAAAAACTGTCCAAATCTGACAGATTTAGATATTTTGAAAACCTGAGAATAAAAACATGGACAGAAAAAGTTTAAAAGTATCATCATGTATCAGACCTCTAGAATAAAAATACAGTTTAGTACATCTCAACTTTATAACCTGAAATACGCACAGTAAAGCTATTAAATAGCAAATGGTTCTATACAGCTATCTTTTGATAAAATCAGCAGTATGTGAACCATTACAGAGGTAAACTCATGTAACAATGAAAAATATGTGATGTTTTGCATTATATATCAGTTTTATTTAAAGAAAGAAAGAAATAAGTAAAAACAAATCCTTGATCTTAGCAGAATTACAAAATGAGTCAGTAGTTGCACTTTTTTCAGAGTTGATAAACCTGATGAGCATTTACTTTAGGAGGTTTAACAAAAAGTGGTCAAAGACAGATTAATATTTTTCTTGATAACAGAAGAGTGACTCCTGGATGTTATTAGTGCATATTACCGAACCATCTGCTGAGCAGAGTTTCCTCTGGCTCCCAGAGGAGTGAGTGATTCTGCCGGGTCCAACAGGACCCAAACAAAGTTGTGAAAGATGCAGCTTCCTGCTGTCTCCTTGGCTCACATGAACTGCCATCACAGCTTCTGATGACGACAGTGGAAGAGTTAGAAAGCCATTTGTTTTATACAAATACAGAAACTGTTGGACTAGAGTCAGTTTTTATGTAATTAAATAAAATGTGTTGCTGCAAATGGACGCTTGGTGAGAAGTGGTCTAAATTAAGACTGAAGTTGTTTGTTTTCAACTTAATTTCGGTTTGTAAACTTGAAGTCCTTAATGCCTTGGAGTGTAAAAACTGCTGCAGTGAATCAGTAGCTTTTGGCACATTTAGCATTTGTTTAATTAAACTTTTGTCGAGAATTAAACATCCTGATTCATGCTCAATAATCCAGATAGAAAAATCCAACAAAGTTAAGTCAGGTCCTCGGGACGGTTTGTTTTTGTTGAAAAATTTTGTCTTTCATCCAAAAATCTTCATCAGTTCCAGGAGCCGCAACAAACTCAGTCTTATAAATAGCACCACAGTGTCAACCAGTTTGATGGTGCTCTGATGGTTTCTGGAGTGCGCGCTCTCCCCGGCCGACTCGTTTGAGGCAGTCATGGCCAAAGTGGTTCAAAACATCATGATTCTTTCTCAGTAATTCTTAATAGTCTTTTGGATGAAAGCAACCTGACTTAACTTTGTTGGATCTTTCTACCTGGATTGTTGTTCCTCTGAGGTTTTGATGAGAAAAGAAAGGGGTTTTCCAAAGTGGATATTTTTAATGCTTTGTTTATGGTGGACCTTTACATGTAGCATATAGTGAGATTTTATAAAACAATTCACTTCAGTTTATTTTTATAGCGTCAAGTCACAACAGAAGTAATAATCTCAGGTCACTGAACAGACACTTTCATATGTGCATACAAAAAGCCTATTAGTAAAAGTTCTCAATCTAAGGAAGCCAGCAGAATGTGTTGAATCTTCACTTTGTTGCAGTCTCCCATCCTGAGCAAGCTCAAAGGCAACAGTGGAAAGGAAAAACTCCCTATTAACAGGAAATATCTCCATCCTTAACCTTTATTTAACCAGGCAAATCCCATTGAGATTACAGATCCCTTTTGCAAGGGAGGCCTGGGCCAGGAAGGAGAAACAAACGAACACAGAATGGGTCCAGGTGTACTTTTTATTGGAAGAAAGACAATAAAACATGTTAGGGATACAAATAATTACTAATTCAAACTGGTAAAGTAGAGCAAGTAAAGACAGCAGCAGAGTGAGGAAATGTGATCATTCGTTTTCTAGCAGTTTAAATAGCAGAATAACTAAGGGATAGCTCAGGAAACCAAGCCATCACTAACTATAGGATTGATCAAAAAGGAAAGATGCAGGAAAGGTGCAGTCTGCAGTTTCAGGAGAACGCAGCACTTAGAAAAATGTTCAACAGGGAAAGCATTCTGGTTCCTCCCCCTCAGAGCCATATATGGCTCTGCTCCCCTTGCTCTCGCTGAAATTCAGCTCAGCCTCCGAATGCTCCGCCTCCACTGTATGTCCTGTCTCAACCGCTGCGATTTTCTGTGTTTATATGTTAATAAAACGTTCTAAAAAATAAAATAAAAACATGGAGCGCTGGTCCAGCACACCAGAACACCAGCAAATCTGCAGAGCCTCGCGCAGCCACGTTGAACCCGAGTTTAATTCGCTCGTGACAAATTAATTCATTTCCTCATTGTTTCAGTCATGGAGTCAGCGGAGGAGGAAGCGATCACTTGACTTTTGGCAAAAAAACAAAAGAAAAGTCCAGATCAGGGATGAAGAAGGGGAATTTAATACATTTGTGTCACATACAAAACAGTTTTGCATCGCTTTGCAATCCTTTGAACGAGAACGTGCGCGGCCGCTGGGGCTGGGACAGGCGGGGGCGTGGGTTAGGAGCGTGAGAAGTGAGAAGCTCTGTTTTTATTGGCTGGTTAAAAACTCTGTTTTTATTGGCTGGTTAACGGCGGGTCACTGTTTTTTAGAAATGCTTTTAGTAACACCTGG
Source organism: Garcialebias charrua (assembly GCA_038048925.1). Lineage (NCBI taxonomy): Eukaryota > Metazoa > Chordata > Actinopteri > Cyprinodontiformes > Rivulidae > Garcialebias > Garcialebias charrua. The sequence goes on along the minus strand of JBBPBX010002837.1, from coordinate 8,748 downwards.
AGAAGCAAGGGGAATATAGTTTTTTTTCAGAGATTACTTTGTCTAACATCAGTCTGTCAGGAGATAGTGACAGAGTGAAGACATATGTTAAAAATATATTTTTAGAAAGCGTACAGACTGCACTACAGAAACTGAAGACTGTACCTTTAAGACTAATCTAAAAAGTAGACAATGTGTCAGCTTCATGGACAGAAACTGAAAGTTGGTTCCACAAGGGATGAGCCTGCTTTTGGAAACTCAAGGAACCACAAGTAAACCTGCAGTCTGAAAGCAAAGTGCTCTGTTAGGAAAATATGGAACAATAAGATCTGTAATCAATGACAATGACAGAGCAAACCATTTTCCACGCGCCCACTTTCACGCTGTGCTATAGAAACCAGATCAAGCACAGATCTGTCTTAGCAGTATTGCTGTAGCCCCTTTCATAAGACAGCTCAGTCCGGGCCTGATACGTGTTCAGTCCTCCAACGAGCATTCAGAAAAAACACAAAGGCGGATAGGCGAGTAAATTTTACTCACCTCTGATGCGCTCCTGATCCGCGAGCAGAGGTAGTGTCAGATCCGGACCCGAGCCGGGCAGACCCACTTGTGAATGCAACCCGCGGATCCGTGTTCAGAATATGATGATATCAGTGAGCGACCGCAGGATTAATCAACAAGCAGATTTATTAACAAGGGAATATTAAAAATGACACGAAACAGCAACTTGTAAAAGTTAGTTTCGCTCTTTTTTTCCCCCTCTCTCTCTCTCTGAGCAGCGGAGGAGCTGTGTGTACGCGCGCGCTGGAGGGAGACATCAGTGCAGCTGTAGATTTATTACTGAGGAAATATTAAAAATGACACGAAACGACAACTTGTAAACGTCTGACGTCTGTCCCACAATAAATACGTCGCAGTCCAGTTCAGCTCAGCTGAGTTGTGCTCCACGCCTCTTTTGGAGCCGCGCTGCGGCTTCATTTATGAACATGTTTATGTGAGCGGGACCTGCCCGCCTTCAACTGTGGTCTTATGAATGACCCGGGGAGGATTAAAGCCGGACTGGTCTGTGCGGCAATTGCGCGGATTTGACTTATGAAAGGGGCTTGTGTCTGTCCCGTTTTATCCTCTTCTGAAAAGGTCAGTAACCAAAGGAAATTGCAAAGAGTCTATAACCTAGATGAAATAGTAAACAATATCACAGGAATAAAACAAGTTTTGGGAGAATCTTTATACTAGCGGCGCATGTTCGTCCTCTGAGTTTATGTTTTCAATGAAGACATTCTTGCTATGACGTTTGAAAGCAGGATGAAAAAACAAACCCTTAAAAAGAGTGGAGGAATGAACATTGGGCATTGGTGAGCTTTACAAGTGTCTGAGAATGGTTTAATTTTCAACGATTTTCCCTCATTTGCATTTTTTCTGTGATCTAATCATCCAATCAATCATCTTTAGGCTACACCTTTATTTTAAGGTCTCAGACGTCTCCAGAGTCCAAAACAACAAAGAATCTCTTCTATACAGATATAGATCTGTATGTATTACATTTAGTCAAGCAAGAAGGCAGAAATAGAGAAAACGATTAAATTAAAATATTCAAAACCTCAAACATTTTCTCCATAAATTCATATTTCTTACACACAAATGAAAAGAGGTTGTGATAACAGCTGATTGTAAGTGATGCTTTATTATTTGCGTTTTATGTTTGACAGTTTTGTGCCAACTGTTTGAATGTCCCATATTATTACTTTAAAAATTACGAAAATAAGGATACAGGTTAAAAAAAAATACTTATTTTACTTTTACTGTCCTTTCCTTTTCTGACTGAAATGTGTTAGTTTAGCTCCTTTCTCTCCCCAATCTGATCTAATTAGTAAAAGATTTGTATAAAATATCATCGGACAACTTCTTTATGCTAAGTTATCACATAAAACAAATACCCATAGTGGAACTATTTCATTTAATTTGGATGCATTTTGTAATGAAAGCAAGCTTCAGTCAAATATCCTAGACAGAGAAAGAAACACGTCTGACATTTCAGCAACAATTTCTTCTGTGGAACAAAATAACATTCATTTGTGGCTCATGAAACATAATGCAGGGATGGAAAAAATAGTTTAGTTTTTGAGATTGTAATCAGTGGCTGATTTGCAATTTAAATCAGAGTTTCTTTCATGCCCAGCATTTTAAACAGGTATTTGAATTTATTCATTTTTCCAATAAAAATAGGTGTTTTTCCAACGGCGAGCAAACAGATTTTCATTTTTCAGCACTGATTCTTGACAGAAAACACATTTACTAATTAGTAAATGTCTGCAAACACTCCTTAATTCACACCTTGGTACTTTATTAATTAGTAATCTGTAATCATGCTGACAGGGAGACCAGATTAATAAACTGAACATTTTGTGCCTCTTTGTCCCCCCTGTTGCTCTTCTCACCAACACTTTCAGTTAATATTTAATCCTCCGTGCTTCCCGGTAATGTGATTAATAACCCCCAGGCAACATTTCTGAAGTGTAGCGATCCTCTGCTCTCTTAACAACACACACACATCCACGCACACAACGAGCCACCTCATAGTTTCACATGAGAAACGTGTCTGGATGTTCCCCTGTCATAACAGCACAATCTCTGTTATTCTCTTTTTGTTCTTGGGAGAACACTCGTGTGTGTGTGTGTGTTTGTGTCATTGTGCATCTCAGTGTGTGTGCTTCGGAGAGCAGAGGTGCGACTGGGGTTGTGTCCCCTGAGGGAAAGCTGTCACTCCAACAAACCTGGCATTTGAGCAGTGCTGCTGTGTGGCCACAAGTCATTTCAGCTTTTCTAAATGAAAACACAGAGACAGACTTGGCGCATGCGACGAACAATGATTTTTTTAAAAATAAATAAATAAAACACATTCAAGGAGTAGTTTTCCTTGAAGGAATGCATATTGCCCAGTGTCTTACAGACCAGAGTTTTAAATGAAAACTGTTTTATGATAAGACGAATTGTAGCCATTTTGGTCAAACCGTGCAAGTCACGTTATTCAGGATCTCATGAGAAACTTTGAGATGTTAGGAGATGGGTTAGTGCTGAGGATATGCTGTAGAATGACCAACAGATACTTAATATCTTAAATCAAATTAATTTATTTAGCACATTAAAAAAGCAACTGCTGTTCACTAAAGTGCTACAAACAAACAAAAAATGGTATCTACAACAGTAGTATGAAAAAACATAAAACACAAAAAGACAACAAACAAAACTATTAAATGGATCAGATAAATATCATCTCTTGTGCTGCGTTAAAAGTCCATGAGTACAAAATGTCTTTTAAGAAGAGACTTAAAAACCGCAGGCGTTGAAACCTGTCTGAAGTGATGGGGCAGCTGGTTCCACAGCTTAGGAGCTACAACTGAGAAGGTCCGATCGCCTCTGTGGACCAGTCCAGCTAAACCATTAGTTTTGATCATTAGATCCGAGGGATCTGGAGAGCACATAAGACTGCAGGAAGTCAGATAGATATCCAGGAGCCTGCCCATTCAGGGTGGCCAATAAAACCTAAACCTGATTCTAAAATGACCTGGGATCAAATGAAGGAGAGCCAGCAGGGAGACATGTTGGTGTTAGAAGGCGAGCTTCAGCATTCTGAATGTATTGTAGTTATGAAAGGCCGATCTGGCTAACACCAACATGCAGGGAGCGAAAAGCCAACTGGGGGGTAATAAAAGAGCGAGTCCCTCCTTCAAAATGTTTATGTTTATGTTTGTGTATGTTTATTAAATTTGTTCATTTTTTTTTTTTTACAAAAGAAACGATACAAGACAATCCCATTCATTCATTCAACCTTTATTTATACAGGCTAGCCTCGTTGAGTCACGGGGACTCATTTACAAGAGGGACCTGTCTCACTCACACCAAACAACCATCCACTCTCACACTCACACCTAGGGTCAATTTAGAGTCACCAATCAGCCTAACAAGCATGTTTTTTGGTCTGTGGGAGGAAACCGGAGTACCCGGAGGAAACCCACGCATGCATAAATGATAATGTACAAAATAAAAAAAATAAAAATAAAAAAAAGAAAGGTAGCAGAAAGAAGAATAAATCTTATTATATCTGCCCCTTTTTTCCAACAATCAGATTAAACAATAATAATCTTCAACCAACAGTACAAAATGACTAACTCTTTCTAATTTTCTAACTAATACAATACACATTACGCTATTTCATATATTTTTTTTAACACATTCGTTTTGATCATTTTCTTAAATGTAGACCTTGACTTGGCATTTTTAACTACATTCTCCAAGCCATTCCATAATCTAATTCCCTGGATTGAGGTAGAACGTCCCTTCAAACTAGTTCTGAATTGTGGTTTTACAAACATCTCTGTCCCCTTAAGATTATAACAACTTTGTCTTTTAACAAAATGCATTTGGATATTTAAAGGTAATGCATTATTTTGAGCCCTATACATAACTGATAAAATATTATAGTCTACCAAATCATGGAACTTCAATAACTTCAGTTGATAAAATAATGTACTTGATGGATGACGGTAATGTTTTCTAGTGATAATTCTTACAGCTCTTTTCTGTAATACAAAAATAGGCTTTGTGATTGTTTTACACGCATTCCCCCAAACATCAATACAATAGATTAAGTGTGGAACAATGATTGTGTTATACAACAAATACAGAGCTTTATCATTCAATAGGTCTCTGACTTTGTACAGTACTGCTATCGATTTAGCTATTTTTATTCTTACAGAATTTATGTGTTGTTTCCATGTCAGTTTGTCATCAATGATAACACCCAAAAACTTCACCTCACTCACTCTACAAATCTCAACACCCTCAATTTTGAGTGGAACATCAACAGTTTTCTTTTTATTACTGAATATCATGTAATTAGTTTTTTCTAGATTTAATGATAATTTATTTATTTTAAACCAAGTTTGTATCTTGACAAATTCTGTCTTTATCAATTCCAACATTTGTTCTATATCTTCACCTAAACAGAAAAATGTGGTATCATCAGCAAAAAGTACACATTTAAGGAGTCCTGACACATTTACCAAGTCATTCACATATAAAATAAATAGCTTTGGTCCAAGTACAGAGCCTTGGGGAACTCCACATGTGATATTACAGAGGTCAGATCTTACATCATTTATTTGTACAAATTGTTTCCTATCTTTCAAGTAGCTAGATACCCACTGTAATGCTGGTCCTCTAATACCATATTTGTTCAGTTTTTCAAGGAGAATGGTGTGATCAATAGTATCGAATGCTTTTTTTAAATCAACAAAAATACTGATACAATATTGTTTTTGATCGACAGCAGTAGTTATTTGTTCCATTAATTCCATGAGAGCCATTGATGTAGAGTTTTTTGCTCTAAACCCATACTGACTGTTGCTTAGAATATTTTGTTTATCTATAAATTGATCTAGTCTGTTTACAAATAGTTTTTCAAGAATTTTTGAAAACTGTGGTAACAAGGATATAGGTCTATAATTGTTGAACACACATTTATCACCATTTTTAAAAAGAGGAACTACCTTAGCTACTTTCATATTATCTGGAAATATTCCTGTTGAAAATGATAAATTACATATGTATGTAAACGGCTCAATAACATGGCTCATTATGTCCTTTACAAACATCATATCCATGTCCACCCAGTCCCTTGATCTCTTGTCTGTAAGATTTTTTACTACATTCATTATTTCCTCTTTGTTAGTTCCATTTAGAAAAATACTATTTGCACAACCTTTAATTGAGTGGATCACATTTTTATCTGCTTTTGGTATTTTAGCTGCAAGGCTTGATCCAACATTCACAAAATATTGATTAAATCCATTTACAATTTCATTTTCATCATGAATTTCATCGTTGTCTTTTACAAAATATTTTGAAATACCAGTTTTTGCTTTATGATTCTTCAGGACACTATTCATTACTCGCCATGTTGCTTTCATATCACCATTACTTTTATCTAATAATTTACTATAATATTCTTTCTTATGTTTCCTTATAATCCCTACTAATTTATTTTTATACTTTTTATATTTTTCTTCAGCGCTCTGACTTCGCAATTTCAAGAAACATGAATACAAATAATTCTTTTTTTACAAGCATTTCTCAACCCTTTTGTCATCCATGGTTGATCAACCGTATTTCTCTTTGTATGATTTGTTTGCACACAATTCTTTTCATACAGAGCCTCCAAGATATTCATAAACTCATCATATGCTCTGTTCGCATCATCAACATACACATCACTCCAGTCTTGTTTATCCAGATCCTCTTTTTTTTTTCTATTCATTTAATACAAAATCATTAAAGGATAAGAATGGTTCTGTTTGAATCAAAAGCTCAATTTAAATAGGGTCTCTACTACATAATTAATTTATTATATAATATCTATGGTAAAAATAGCTGTAAATTTGAGTGAGCTATAGCCATTTTTGTGTTGGCTAGGGTCAATTAGCTGGGGTGGTCATCTTTAATAAGGATAAATCCAAATGCTAATCAGTTTTAGATGTGTGTTCTAGTTCCTTAGGCGTTCTAGTTCTAGAATTGCGCCGCTCGGGGTGGCTGCATGTTGGAGTAGCCCTCTGTACATAAATAGTTTTTTTTTCTCCAGATGATTATTTACTCCGGTATCAGATGCTCTACAACTGGAAGGATTTTTACTGAAACCTTTTTACTTTAGGGCATTTCTTGTGATGGGTAACCATGACAACAAGGTGCTATTTAACCACCAGGAGCAGCTAATTAACATCTCAAAAGCTCAAATACCTCAACCAGAGCCATATAAAGTGAGAGTTGCGACACTTCCATAGAGATCCGTTGTAAGAATGGAATGCGGAAGTCACGTGGGTCATGGAGGGGGCGATTTGTTCCATGGCTGTTTTACAGTCTGACTCTGCCTGCAGTAGCGCTCCGTTGCCGCCAGAGGGCGCAGGTCCACAAGGTTTCCATGGCCGTTGTTTGGAACGATTGACTGCCAGTTGGCGACTTCAAAGAGTGTCAGAACTCTCTATATATACGGCTCTGACCTCAACTATAGCCGCAAATTCCAAATGAGTTGAAAAGGAGGTGCCATGGATGAATTCCCGTCAACCTGGTGGCGGTGCTTGAGCACCTGACTGCCAAGATCCTGGAGCTGGTGGGGCAACTCGGCTTGTGACAACGGGAGGACCGGGATCATCCCCCGGCACCTTCAGCTGTCTGTCCGGGGCGACGAAGAGCTCGGCAGACTGCTGGAAGGAGTGACCATCGCTCAGGGAGGAATTCTGCCCGGCATTTGGACAGCCCTGCTACCCAGGAGGACTGAGAGGCCCGCTGCATCTGACAGTAAGCTGGATCCAGGTGGACAGATCAGTATCTGTGACCAGATTCGGTTTCACTGCAGGAGATCCTTCCTGCCCACAGCTATCAGCATCTATAACAACTCGAATGAAACAAGGATGATGACACTTAATTTCCCTCTGGGATTAATAAAGTATTTTTGAATTGAATTGAATTGTTCAGTGATTATTTTGTGAGAGTTTCATTAAAACAAGTTCAAGTTATTCAGATATATTCAGAGGATGTTGCTAACGGTGTAGACAAATGAACACACACTCACGCAAACATTGGGCAAAATCATTATTGCACTTCTGCTTTTAACGACAGGTGATAATGGTTTAGGATCATATTAATAAATCAATTCCATCAAAGTCAAATAGTTCAATTGTTTTTATAATCTCATCCAAACCCGCCTCTTTTAATCCTATAAAAACTTTTTTTCCCCCTCCTTAATTATTTAAGATTCCCAGTGGTTCTCTCCATCGAGAACCACTGTAACATCCAGCAGCAGAAGAAGATCGCCCAGTACCTGCGAGACATCTTCGGAGACAAACTGGACGTGGGAGATGTGCTGTGCAAAGACTCCACGACGTTACCAAGTCCCCAAAGCCTGCAAGGAAAGATTCTCATCAAAGTAAGAAGACATCACTTTAAAGAGTCCGAACGTCTGCGCTTTAAATACATTTTAGATTAAAACACAACTCAGCATTTAATGTATGTGTGACTAAAAGCCTCTGCCTCGCCCCCACCTCCCTCCCATCACTGCAGGCAGGAAGGAAAAATGCTCATTATCCGTCAATATTTGACTTTGTGTGCTTTGTGACTAAGGCTGGGGAGTGGGGAGCAGCACTGAGAGGCTACTTGTTTCTAAACAGAGATGAAGACAGGGAAAATTATAAGTGAATAAAACTAGGTTGTTGTTTTAATCATGGATGGAGTGGGAGGGAGGAAGGGAAGGATAGCTGCAAGTTTTCTCTGAGCAGACTGTTGGCTCAAATACTTTGAAGCATGCACAGCACAAACTCAACCTGACTGCTGACTCATTTGAGGCTGGTATATTCATTTATTTAATTAATTACTTCTGCTAAACACAAGAAAGGAAGTGTAAACAAATAATTGTCCTTTAATTGGTTAAAACTGTATGGTAAAGTTTATAATATATAGATGTCTGTTTGTCCTAAATGAAAGATGCTATCCATTTTTTTTATTTGAAAAATTTCAGAATATATCACATTTATGTTTTATTTATTTATTATTTTTTTAAACTAGTAAACAAACTTACCCTCTGATAATTTGCTCAAAAATTGCAGGATTACAAATTGTTGCAGTTTGTTTAAGATAGTTTGATTTAACTTCGGTACATTTGAACAAGTTCTGAATATTATTCAGTGAAAATTTATGTTTATGTTTATGTTTATTAAATTT
>JBBPBX010002836.1:56401-81514 GCA_038048925.1 Garcialebias charrua | reverse complement strand
CTGGAGCACTCATGTAAAATGAAAACATTCACTTTGTAGTCATATCTACACTGAAAAGAAATAAATGTTGACATGCGTCCATTCATAATAATTCAATACCTTTTGAACATGTTAAACAACTTTGTCAATTATTTATTATTATTATCTGGGCTGCAGTAGTTCAGTGGTGAGTGCTGTGGACTCGTCATCCTGAGGCCGTAGGTTTGAGTCCAGGTTGCGTCAGGAAGGATGTGTGGCATAAAAAAAACCTTGCCAAATCTTTTGTGTGAAGTTTTTCTTGCCATGGCAACCCCTCAAGAAGGCAGCAGCTGACAGAAAAACATTTATTACAAATATGTTTTCATTGTTTGAAGATACTCATTACAATTTACAACATTGAACAAACAAACTTTTCCAGAACTACATCAAATGGTGCAGTTTGAAAGAGTTTACTCCAGTAGTTTTTGTGATATACTGTTATGAAATTTGGAAATGCGGCTACGCACTCATTGTAAACAAAGCACTTTAATCTGCATACTTTAATCACAAATCTGAGCATAACTATCATCCATCCATCCATCCATCCATCCATTCATCCAGGTCTGTAGGAGGTGATAGGGATTTTAAACACCTGTTACCTTAATAAAAACCACACAAGAATAAACAAGAGAATTGAGTTAGACACGAATCACGAAACTTTGCAAAGGGGACATGCTTTGTAGTGTACTTCCAAAACTAGTTTAGACTCGGAACATACTCCAGCACATATCCAAATTTATTTCTGTTTCATCGAGTATTTATGAGAAAGAGGTGGAGTTTGACAAGTTACACAAACTCTGACATCTTACAGACAAACTGGAGTCAGGATTCTGTTTGAGGCAGGAACATCTAATCAAAACATTGTCAAGGCTAAAAGACTTTGTCTTTTCTGTATCAAGGGGAAAAACAAACGTGTTTGTACTATCAAATATAAGTGTTTGAAGGGAACAGAGAATATTTGATATAAGTGAACTGGGTTAGAATTATTGTGTCAGAGTAATTAGTTTTAGATGATAAATGTTAAACATCTCCATCATCCCATCCTCTCATCATATAAACTGATTTCTACTTAACCATGTGAGCGATATGGAAAACAACCCAGAGGCCGAATTAAAATTCGGGGTAAAAAACGCATATCGCCGCCCCGTTTCCTCTACAGTGGCGTCCCGACAACTCAGGATCATCTTTTTAGGATGGTTTGAGAGATATAAAGTTTTGGAGAAATCTGTAGTGATGATTGTCATATTTCATGACTTATTTCAATGTTTGAGAGAAATAAAGATTTGGAGTAGAACTTTGTAGTGAATATGGTCTCATTTCATGGCTTATGTCAAAGTTTTAAGAGGAATAATATATTTTAGCAGGGATCAATCTATTTAAAAACTAAAAGTTTTTCCAAAAAAATAAAACTTTTAAGAAGAAACATATATATGTTTTAAAAAAAGAACTAATCTATTTAATTTGGCTTAAACAAATAATCTATTTAATTGGTGTTAAACAAATAAAAAGAACTAATCTATTTAATTTGTGTTAAACAAATAAAAGAAATAATCTATTTAATTAGTGTTAAACAAATAAAAAGAACTAATCTATTTAATTTGTTTTAAACAAATAAAAAGAACTAATCTATTTAAGTTGTGTGAAACAATTAAATAGAACTAATACACTGTCAAAGATGCGGGAAATAATTTTCAAACGCACAACAAAATAGCCCTTTATGGGTACAAAAATAAAATAAGTTTTCAGTTGGTTTGAAATTTCTTTGATATTAACTATTGCCCAAGAAAGCGAAAACAATGGTCTTGAACTTAAAAAATGAAATAGATCAACCATTCTTCTTTATAGTATCCATCTTCTTCTTGTGTATGTGTGTGTATGTGTGTATGTGTGTTTGTGTGTGGGGGGTAAGTTCAGTGTCTTTCCTGGGGAGGGAGTGTCCCGATTTCAGAATAAGTTCTTTCTGTTCTTGGGGGATTTGTTTGTGGCATAAGTTCATTTCATCTGGGGGAGAGCTTTTGTTGAAGTCCAGTTTTTCTTGGGGGAGAGCTTTTGTTTAAGTCCAGTTTTTCTTTGTGGGGGGGGGAGTCCTGTGCGCCCTGTGGGCAGAGGGCATCAGGCAGTTTGATGGGCATCCTTCACTTCTTCAGACAGTGGTTTCATGTAGTCTTGTCTTGTCCAGCTGCCTGTTCCTGGGTGCTTAGTCCATTCAGGCATGGGTGATGGATTGCGGGCACAGTAGCAGGTCGCAAACTTGAATTGTGGGTGGCATGGGGTAGTCGGCCCACTTGTCCTGACAAAGTGGGGAGCTTTGCTCTGACCAGATCGATCTCAAAAACTGGCTCAGCGATTGTTCCAAACTCCTTTTTCAGGGGTGCACCGGCCTCAGTTGTAACAGGAGCTGCTCTTTCTCTCGAGAAGACAACGTGTTCTTTCCACCACCTGTTGGGGTCCTGTTCACCCTCGTTTTCAGCCGTCCCTAGCAGGACCTAGTTTGAGGCGGGATTCACTGGCATCACTGGCAACTCCTCCTGAAGGAGTTCCGGAAATCTGTAGTCTTTTGAGAGAAGAACTGGACACCAAAAAACTTGCAAATTGTTAAATAAAACTTTAAGGCCTTTGGATCCCATGAGCCATTTGTGGTTTGGGGAAGGCCTAACTGTGGGTAACTCCTTAGTGAGTTAAATCTGTTAACTTAAACTAAATTCTGTAATTGGCTACAATAATAATTGTTTCTTTAAACTTAAAATACAATTCCATTCTTACTATCTAAAACATTTGTATTTAATGACAAAAAACAACAACAAATAATACACAAATGATTTCATTCTTCAGTGAAAATAAATATCACTCATTATGATTAGGGGTTATTTTTAATTAGTAAGTTTTCTTAATTAGTATGATCATTGTAAGTGAGTGTGGAAGAAAAATTAATCTTTATACACTGTTGGTTTTATTTCTTTATTGTACTATTACTTATAAAACATATTGTTTGAGCTTGAACTCCTCTGCTCGAACTGACTGAACTTCTTTGCCTGAACTGTTGAAACCCTCTGCCTTTCTGTGCGAGCAGGAGATTGTTATCACTTCCCTCCTCATTCCATGGAATGATCTGTGGTTTTTTCCCTTTTCTGCTGAGCAGGATGCTCTGTGGTTGCAATGCCTGCCATGGAAACATTCCTATGAAGAAAGACAAACAGCATGTGGTTGGAAAACGAGTTCACCATCTGTTAAAACAAGAACGTGGACTGACTGAAACCTCCTTGTTTTGGGAAATGTTATTGTGCAAAGCTAAACTGTTTCCAAAAATATTATCGTACAAAGCCAACTGTTTCTGGGAATGTTATTGTAAAACTCAGCCATCAGCTTATTTCCACCGCAGCTGGCCTGCACCCTATGATTTAAGGTTGTGAAACTCCCCGATGACGTGCGAAGGCGGGTATAAAAGGAAGACATCAAGAAGCACTTTTCAGAGCAGCTCAGAACAGCCTCATGACTTGTACTCTGTGTCTGCTCCCCTTTGCAAAGGAAAATTAAATACTTTATACTTTTTAAAACTTGTTTCAGTCTCAGTTTTCTCTTAAAGATTTTCCATCGACAATTTGGTAGCAGAGAATGGTTATATTGGAAGTTCGTCCGGACTTGCGGAGCCTCACGACGGCGACTGGCCACCTACCTCCGACCCTCCAACTAGACTTTTCCGGAGTGGGAGGACGTCTTGACTCTCCGGGAGGACCGGATCGGCTTCAACTATAATCCAATCCGAGACTGCAGACTGAAACCAGAAACAGTCAAGGTAAAATTTATCGATCTTTAAAAATAAAATATTAATAAAAACTAATCACGTAGAAATGTATTAAAACAGAAATACATCGAGTGTAAGGTCTAAAGGGACCGAGTGGGAAGTCCTTAAAGGGGACAGTAGGGTTTTCTTCTGACTAGGAAACCGAGTTAACGCGCGTGTAAGATTTATCGATAAAAATACGATAAACTGAGTGTAAGATTTATTGATAAAAATACGATAAACTGAGCGTAGATTAATCAGGAAAAATCTACAAGCCCACCTCTGATTAGATATAGAGGCGGCGGCGGCGACAAAAATTATATGATATGGGTATCTCTGTTTTAATGTTGTATTATTTTACTTGTGATGTTCTGATATTTATATGATTGAGATTGATTGTTTTTATTGTTTTGTGCTTGTTTTTATTCTTGTACAGCACTTCGGACGGCTGCTGCTGTATTTTTAAGTGCTTTATAAATAAACTGGTATGGTATGGTATGGTACCAGTAATAGTAAAAATGATTATATTCAATGCGGTCCAGAGGCTGACCGTATAAAAAAAATTACACTGAGATTCTTGCCTCAGGTTCATTGCACAATGCTATCATGAGTTCGATCTTCAAAAAAGCGGGTCCCTAGATCCGGATGAAATTCAGAAACTTGAGGAAAGACTGACAGAACAAAAACTAAAAATGTCTAAAATGAAAAAGATACCCAGAGAAGTTTTTACAGCAATGCACAACCATGAGCAAGCGTTCAGACTTTGGAGAAATGAATCAAAGGCACAAAATCAGAAAACAAACTCTAAAGCTCTCCAGATGGTTCAAAAAATTGGAAAAAGCAAACAAAGTGATCTGGTAGGTTCAAAACCAACAGTTTTAAAAACAAAACATTTAAAGCCAGCAAAAGCAGCCAGACTGATAAAGACCAAACTAACTCAACATTTTCTCTCTTTTCCTTCTTCACATGTATCGGAGAGCAAAGACTTTCTCCTCCCATGGCTCCCTTGTACCCCTCCTTCACTGGCCTGAGAGAAACCACCATCTTACGTTCCACCAACCGGAGGACAAGACCCTGAACTTTCAACAAAAAACTGCCTGGTCACTGACTACAGATGACGACTACCAACCACCAAGGAGAACTGATGGGGCTGCTAGGAGTGTTGATGAGGCACATCCACACGGAACAGACCCAAACCAACCACCTGAAGTCGTCGGAGCCTCAGGATCGGTTCAGTCTGAACCAATGATCCTAAGATCAGGGACAACAGTAGGTGAGGAACAAGAGTCAAAGACCGAAGTTAAAAGTGAACAGGATGCAGGCACTGTCTGCGTTCGAGACTGTCCTATGCCAGTATCTGATGAATGGTCTCCTACCTAACATCAAGAAAACAGTCAAAACCACCTACATTGGCTGCAGCATGGAAACACGTCTCAATGACCTCCTCCAACATGCACACCACGCATGGGACATGCATTCAGCTGAAGTCTCCTCAGCCCAGAAGAGGAAACAACGTGTAACTGAAGATGCACAGCTGACACTCCTCCAGGTTGCAACCCAAATGACTCTTGAACATGCCCAGTCTCTAAGACCCCCTCAACCGCCCCACCCACAACACCCAAGGCGCTCCCAATGGACAAGCCCACCACAGAACTGGCAACCATGGTTACAAGAACCTACAGGCTGCTTCATCTGCAACGCTGAAGACCACTGATCAGAGACTGCCCCCACAAACCAGAGGTCGGGGACAGCCACCCTACTGGGGTCAACACATGGGCCAGGGTCAGAGGCATCCCTACCAAGGCCGCCCCGGTCAGGACATCCCCCACCAAGGCAACCCCAACCAGGGACAGAACTTTCCAGGTCCACACAGAGGAGGTGGGCGCAGCATGGGTTAACAGCCACAGTTCGGGCAAGGAGGAGGCCACTCTTCCTGACTAGAGTGGGGGGAGGAAGGTCCAGCTCTCCAAACAGCAAGTAGCTACACACACACACACACGCACGCACACACACACACACACACACACACACACACACACACACACGCATGCACGCACGCACACACACACACATACACACACACACACACACCTGTTGTTGATGAACATGACTTGATCCCAACCACATACTTAAAATACACTCAGACATCATGACTAACAACAACTTTTCCTAAACTACAGGTTGACGACCCCAGTCTCTCAGAGGTCCCGCAACACTTGTGGGCCCAGATCAAATATGACGTAGGGTTAATAAAAGGTCAAGAACCGATTCAGATCACTCCTAAATCATCCTACAGACCTAAAATTGCCCAATATCCACTCAAGCCAGAGGCTATTGAAGGAATAACACCTGTTTTCCACTCCTTGTTGAACGCAGGAGTAATTATTCCTTGCCCTTCCTCACCGGTATGAACACCAATTTTTCCTGTCAAGAAAATCAGACCAACACCCCCAGATGAATGGAGGTTTGTTCAAGACCTACGTGCTGTAAACACAGCTGTTCAAGCACGTGCTCCCATCGTACCTAACCCTTATGTCATTTTATCACAAATTCCATCTGGTTCAACTTTCTTCTCTGTTATCGAACGACAGTCTGATGGGTTTCACTCTTCCTCAAGGCTATGCGTTGCTGCAATACTTGAATGACTTGTTGTTGGCTACACCAACAGAATCACTTTGTCAAACACACACAATATGCCTACTTCAATATCTTGTAGAACAAGGTCACAAGGCGTCACTCCACATGAATGCATGACTGAACTTGAGGTTTTGTGCATACCTCGACCTGACTTAAAACAAGACCCTATCTCTGACCCTGACTGGGAGCTGTTTGTTGACGGCTCTTCTTCACGTGACATGAACACAGGCTCCATCAGAAGTGGTTACCCAGTAGTGAAAAACACATACACCATTGAAGCGAAATCATTTCTGCCTGGTTCAGCTCAAGCTTGTGAACTTATTGCTTTGACCAAAGCTTGTCAGCTCTCTGAAAACAAATCAGTCAACATCTTCACTGACTCACGCTATGCTTTTGGAGTTGTTCATGACTTTGGAGCACTTTGGAAACATTGTCATTTCCTTCGCTCTGATGGACAACCCATTCTTAACCATAAATTGGTTGCCGAACTCCTTGAGGCCACCACCTTGCCCAAACACATTGCTGTCATCAAATGTACTGCTCACACTAACAGGAAAGACTACATTTCTATAGGCAATGCAGCTGCAGATACTACAGCCAAACAAGCTACTACACAGATACCTGAATCACTTCCTATTTCCACACTCACATCTAACACAGAACCTGACATTGCTTTCACACTCAAGGACATGCAAAAAATATCCACCCCTCAAAAATGGGCAGAATGGAAGCGTTTAGGTTCCACCTTTAAGGATGGACTATGGATTGGTCCAAACAATAACCCTTGTCTACCTGAACCCTTTTTCCCAGCTTTTGCTACATTGACACATTCCTTTGATCATGTGTCAAAAGGGGGAATGTTAAGAGAGGTTGACACACACTGGTACACTGTAAAATGGTTGACACACACTGGTATACAGTCAAATTTTTAAAATATGCTCAACAACATTGTGACTCATGTCTTGTGTGTACGTCTCACATAGGGATGGGAACCGAGAACCGGTTCTGTTAGAGAACGGTAGTCCATTTCCATGGAATTGTAGGTTGCATGTCTTGAACGATTCAGCTTATCGGTTCTGCAGACTCATGGTGGTGACGTATTTAAGCGCTGGCATCACAGACATGCGCCGTGCCCGAGTGGTGGTGGTGTCTATACATGATATCTATGGTGTTCAAAATGGCGTCGCGGAGGAAGCGCTCAAGCGTTTGGCCTAATTTCACGAAAAAAGATGAGACCAGGGCTACTTGTAACGCATGCAACGCGTCCATTACGATAAAGGGAGGAAATACGTCGAACATGCAGAAGCATTTGGCCACTCAGCATGCAGTGATTTTGAAGAAATGTACCGTTTTTAACACGTTGCTTGGAGGAGAAGGAAGTGGAGAGAAAGCGTCCACCTCCGTTGTAAATGTTACAGCAGGTAACGTCAAATTCTTTCACTTGTTACCTTTTAGCTATACTGCTTCCACTGTATTTTATAAATAATCTCCCTCTCCTGTAATAACATTTAGTTGACGAGGATTGCCGGAGTCTGGCTGGGTCAGAGGCTAGTAGTGTTAGCACGAGTGGTGCTGCTAGCACACCAACGTTAGCTTCTCCTTTCATGGAAGCAGGGAGAAATAAAATGACTGAGGCAAGAACAAACGAATGTCATCGATCTGTTACCAGATTTGTGGTGAAAGGTTTGCACCCTTTTACAACAGTGGAAGCACATGAATTTCGGTAAGAAAATATTTAAATGATAAATATCAAATTGTAAGTTATCAGTTTAACAAGTTCAGTTCTGTTTCTGTTTCTATTCTTTTTTTTAGGGAGATGACTAAGATCAACATCATCCACACTCACTGTGAGTAGTGACAAAACTCCGACCTGTGGCCAGATACTTCCCATCCTCCAGAAGCTGGAAAAGCATTACACCGTTTAGGCAGATGACTCTGTTTTCAGCAGGAGTATTAAAGAAAACATCTGGAATGATCTTTCCAAATGTTACAAAGTAAATTTGTTAAATAATGACTAGTAATAATTTACACCAAACTTAGTAAACTATCTTCCTTTTCCCTAAATTTTGTTTTCCTCCATTTTAAATTTCAGGATGACTGTATCCAAGCGTTCCTTGAAGAAGCGACTGTTATCGACCCCAGATTTAAATCCATGTTGATTGATGATGAGAATAACATCTGGGACAGGATCAGGGCAGCTGCTGTGGCAGAAAACACTCAGGCAGCCGCAGCAACAACAGCAGAGGTATTTGAATTACACACTAAATCTGGTGTATTTCTTTTGGTGTATGTTTATGGTGATTTTTTTCTGAAGCTGGCAGAGATGGGAGAGACACAGAGTGAGGCAGAAGATGATGAAGATGATAACTATGTAAGTTTTGTTTTTTGTAATGAAAGATGATAAATTGCAACTTGTGAATTACAAGTTGTCGTTATGTCAATTTCAGACACCTCCTGTAAAGAAACAAAGAAAGACAGGACTTGAAAAAATCTTTGAAGAAGAGGACAGAAAGCTTATGGCAATGCAGCAGCAGCAGCAGCCCCCCATCTCCGTAGCTCAGAGACTGGATCGTGAAATACAACTGTACAGAAGCCTAACAGCAATTCCAACAAAAGACAGCCCAACCCTCTGGTAATGGATGAAAAGGACACACTGCCCCTATTATCATCTTTTGCTGAGAAGTATCTCTGTGTACAAGCATCCTCCACTCCATCTGAGAGGGTGTTCTCCACAACTGGGGATACGATTAGTCTTGAAAGATCAGGCATTGATATTGATAATTTCTTATCAATTCCCATCCCTAGTCTCACAACATCTCAAAGGCAGTTAAGCCAGAAGCACCAGGTGCCCACAGAAAAATCATTGCACCTTTTCAATACTTAATTATTGATTTCATTGAATTGACACCAGTGATGAACAAAAATACTGTTTGGTTGTCGTGGATATGTTTTCAAAATGGGTTGAGGTTTTGCCCCACAAAACATAACATTGCAAACACAGTGGCCAAAATCCTCTTACAGGAAATCATTCTTCGCTGGGGAATTCCACAGAGAATTTCCAGTGATAATGGGCCGCATTTTGCTAACCAAATCATGACAGAAATCTCAACTACACTGAATTTTGACTTGATCAAACACTGCTCCTATCATCCACAAAGTGGAGGCGTAGTTGAGAGAGAGAATGGCACATTAAAGAACAAATTGGCCAAGATTTGTGAGGACACGCAACAGAGTTGGGTTACATGTTTACCTCTTGCTGTTATGGGTATGTGCATGCACAGAAGGGCTAAACATAACCTTAGTCCTTTTGAAATCCTTTTTGCAGTTCCGCCCAACCTTGGAACTGGGCCACCAACAGATCACACGAGTGATCTGAAACACTGTGATCACAACATGATGAAATATTGTATTGAACTAACGAAACAATTACATTCCATCTGGTCACAGGTCCAAGGAGGACTCCCTGGACCAGCTCAAAAACAATTGCATTGTATTTCTCCTGGAGATTTTGTTATGATTAAATATTTCAGGAGAAAGCGCTGGAACTCCCCGAGGTGGACAGGACCATTCCAGGTGTTGCTGACCACACACACACCGCGGTTAAGGTTGCTGAGAGGGCTACCTGGGTCCACGCTTCCCACTGTAAGCTGTTTCGAGGAACAAAGCCACCGACAGAGAAGGATCAGGATGAGTCAGAACTGACATCAGCATCAGAGCAGTAGCGCTGGATGCAAACGAGGGTGAAGTAACCCTCACACACACTCTTCCACTCATGGCTGAGGGAACAGACTCAGAGTGAGGTAGCAAGTGCATGACGACACCTACAACATCACACTCACAGTCTGAGTTACGGCTCTGTTATGACCCGAAGGCACGTAGCAAACAAGGACACGACACAGAAAGGATGTTTAAAAAAAAAAGTTTATTTTAGGCTCGGAGTCTGCGTTCTAAAAAAAGGTGATTAAAGAAAAAAACGTTGGACTTCTCAAAACCAGCTTCTGGAAGATTAATAACAAAAAAAACCCTCAAAGTCCAGCAGGTCACTCACAGCTCCTGGTTTTCAGCACCCAGCTCTCACGACAGCAGGTCTCCACGACAAAGGGATTCAGCTTCCTCTTCTTAAACACACAACAGCAGGTCTCACTCCAGCTTCCTCCTCTTCACACATGCAGCAGCAGGTCTTCACAACGGAAGGTTTCGGCTTCCTCTTCAAACGGCTCATTAAACAGCCTCCTCAAGTGGATTCAACCACAACATCAAACGGCCTCCTCATCAGGCTTCAAACGGCTCCATCGACCTCCTCAAGTGGATTCAACCACTACATCAAACGGCCTCCTCAAAAGGCTCCAAACAACTGGTTTCATGGCTCCTCTTCACACTGCTGCTGCTGCTGATTCTTCATCAGCTCTGCTGTTTCTGCATCAGGTCTCCTTCTCCTGGAGCAGCTCAGACCTCTTCTTGGACCTCTGCTGGATCTCTGCTTGCTACCACTCTCACTTGGACCTCCTTTTGCTGTGTGGCTTGGACCTAATATAGAGAGAGAGCAACTACCTCCACCTACAGTTAATGAGCACCAGCTGCAATCAATTTGGCTCCTACAACCTCTAAACAGCTCGTGTCTGTGCTCAAAATCTTTAAACAAAACCTCAAAAACCTTTAAACAATTTTTGTTTTCTGACTAAAATAAATTACATGCCTGAGGCATGTAGCACCCCACTACACAAGAATTCACATGGGATGATGAAGCCATGTTACACCACATTCATCACCCATGTAAATGAAACCAAAAAAATCTACACACTCAACACTAACAACAAAGCAAAAAAAAAAAACAACAACACACATCACATACAACTAACAGTCGCCTTCAGAATACCTGAAACCCAAAAAGGCGTTGCCGGTCAGGTTGTACATCACAAGGCCTCAGTTTAGTAGCACACTCACCAACATTCAGTTTTGTGATGTCAGACTGAAGATCGGGGTTTTTTCCAACAACCAGAGGGAAATTGTCCGCCTCTGTGTTATCAGTTCCATCACTTGACAGTAACATCATTGTAGCTGCACCAGCACTGTCATAAGGCACCCTACAGACAAAGCATTGAGAGTTAACACAATCACTGGCTACATATTCAAACTGTTCTATCAGGTCATCACCTGCAGACAGCAAACTATCATTCCCTGCTGCTGATTCAGCTAAAGGCTCCACGATGTCCAGCAGTACACTCACAACCTCCTGTGAACAGGATGAAAAGGTACACAGAGGAGCAGGATGGACAGTCAGGCTCGGCTCCTTTGCTACAATGCTCACTAGGACGTCTTCTAATTCAGAAAAAAACAAAAAACAGTCACTCAGATCAATGTCATCATCATCATCATCATCATCATCATTTTTGCATTGCACTTCCACCAGTGGTGACACCTCTGGAGTGACCAACACCAAATCCACAGTCAAGTCTTTCTCAAGTTTTTAACTTTTATCAAGTTTTTCACTTTTCTCAAGTTCAGGTTTCACAAGTTTAGGGTTCTCAAGTTCAGGGTTCTCAAGTTCAGGGACGTCTGCAACAAAAAAAACTAGAACACAGTCCCACCTCATAAAATGGAACATGTTCAACACCTAGCTCTAATTCTTTCTGATAAATCTTATTTTGAATTCTAATCTTCGTTGCTCAAACTTAATCTTCATCTCCCTCAGTTTTATATCCAGTTCATTTAAACGGTTTGTCCTATCCAACCCCATTGTTGTAGAAAAAACTGTTTTAAACAGCTCACTACCACAAAACGTCTTGTCACAAAAAACACTTTAAAACACAAATGTCCAAGCTGCTCCTGAACGTTTTACAAAGAGCCAGCTGACAGCGAACACACAATTCGCACTACTAAGTCAGCTCAAAAATGCAAAAAACAGCTCCAAAAATAGCACACGTGACGAGCTCCCATTATAATTTACCAAAAATAAGGGAAAAAAAATAGCTTGTCTCGTTCAAATCTCGTTCTCGTTCAAATCCTGGACGAGGCGTCCCATTATATTTTCATCAAAAATTAAGGAAAAAAATGTAGCTCTTGTCTTGTTCAAATCTCGGACGAGGGCCCATTATATGTTACGACCCGAAGGCACGTAGCATACAAGGACACGACACAGAAAGGATGTTTAAAAAAAAGTTTATTTTAGGCTCTCTGAGTCTGCGTTCTAAAAAAAGGTGATTAAAGAAAAACGTTGAACTTCTCAAAACCAGCTTCTGGAAGATTAATAACAAAAAAAACCAAAGTCCGGCAGGTCACTCACGGCTCCTGGTTTTCAGCACCCAGCTCTCACGACAGCAGGTCTCCACGACAAAGGAATTCAGCTTCCTCTTCTTAAACACACAGCGGCAGGTCTCACTCCAGCTTCCTCCTCTTCACACATGCAGCAGCAGGTCTTCACAACGGAAGGTTTCGGCTTCCTCTTCAAACGGCTCATCAAACGGCCTCCTCAAGTGGATTCAACCACAACATCAAACGGCCTCCTCATCAGGCTTCAAACGGCTCCATCGACCTCCTCAAGTGGATTCAACCACTACATCAAACGGCCTCCTCAAAAGGCTCCAAACAGCTGGTTTCATGGCTCCTCTTCACACTGCTGCTGTTGCTGATTCTTCATCAGCTCTACTGTTTCTACATCAGGTCTCCTTCTCCTGGAGCAGCTCAGACCTCTTCTTGGACCTCTGCTGGATCTCTGCTTGCTACCACTCTCACTTGGACCTCCTTTTACTGTGTGGCTTGGACCTAATATATATAGAGAGAGCAACTACCTCCACCTACAGTTAATGAGCACCAGCTGCAATCAATTTGGCTCCTACAACCTCTAAACAGCTCATGTCTGTGCTCAAAATCTTTAAACAAAACCTCAAAAACCTTTAAACAATTTTTGTTTTCTGACTAAAATAAATTACATACCTGGGGCATGTAACAGGCTCCCTGTGAAGGCGGCAGGTACCTAGACCTACAACTAGGTTGAGTCCATCCAACCCCTGTTTTTCCCTAGTTAACAAACTCTGAACAAACGATGAGGCGCACAGACTCAATGAACTGGTTCGAGACTCATCCATGGACGGTCATGCTGATCCTTGGCGTCATATCAGGGTTGAGTTTTGGCACAATTTTCCTGTGTAGACACCTTTGTTTGTTTCCAGATGAAAGTCCAGGCAAACCAACACGCAACCACACATAGGACACACACCACATTAAAAAACGAGATCTGACTGACCTACTGAAACCAGACCCAGAACATCCCCATGACTATAGCACCAACCTATGGTGGCAGTTAATGAATAGGACAGCTTATGAAGGTAATACAACCAATTGTTATGTTTGCACTGACTTACCCAACGCAACCCATAATTCAGGACTGCGTCTCTCGGTATCCTCTTTAGACCACCAAGCCTGCCTCTATGGCCTAAGCACACATCCAGGAATTACCCCCTGGGATCAACGTAATTATCAGACACCACTACCTTCAATAGTGACCGATTGGGGAGGGCAGGGCGATTTACACAGGCGACTAGCTATGGTATTTATGAAATACAATTTCTCATCAATATGCAACAAACTAGATGTGTTACCACTACCACAAACATCCATCCAGCTACCTGAAATTATCACCCTAGCACATCTACCCCCTGGTAGTTTAGGACAATGCATATTCAATAATGGCACTACTCCATTAGGTCTAGTTCCTTGGAATTTATGCAAAGAGGTCTATACTTTTTGCGACAAGAAAACACCTGACAATGATGATGGTCCCCATTACTTAGAATGTATCCTTTGTAAATTAGGCCTGATTGATGCTAATGATCCATGTATCCACTTAGAAAACTCTGCTGATTGTTTTGATCCCTGCCCCACAACTGACAACAAAACTGATTGTTCCACACTGTTAAACAAACGTATATTCAACATTAGCTCAAAAATGAAGAACCGCCAAAACACCACTCACTGTAGTCTGACCATACCAAGGGACAAAGGTTCCAGAGTATTAACTGATTGGTATTTTTTATGTAGCCATAGGGCTTATACAGCGCTGCCCCCTAATTGGAATGGGCTTTGTGCCATAGTCTCCCTCTCTAACCAAATGATCGTATTAAGAAAACGACCCAATCTTAGAATGCATCGCTCATCTATGCCCAAAGTAGCTCGGTGGGGAGGCCTTACAACTAGTACTGGTGTACCATGGGAATTCAAAATATGGAACGAGGGAGAAAAGTTTTTTCAAGGCCTTTTCCCATGGGTGGGGGTGGACGAAGTTTGTGACCACATAGAAATCAATAGGTATGCACTCCTCCGCTTAATAAACAACACTTACAGATTAGGAAATGGAACTCAAAACAAACTTAAAGCCATGAGACAAATGGTCATCCAAAATAGGGTAGTCCTTGATCTCCTGACAACCTCTCAAGGTGGTGTATGCAAAATAATAGGTCAAGCTTGTTGCTCTTATATCTCAGATGAAACTGGAACAGGAGGAGACACACATGATGCATTACATGACTTAAATGAATTAAAGCAATATAATAATAATAATAAACTTTATTTGTATAGCACCTTCCTACAATGCCTTGCATTGACCAAGGTGCTTAACAGGACAGAAAATATAAAAACTGGTACAACCCCTGACTGAGGGTTCAAAATGCAGCTGCACGACTCTTAACAGGTACACGAAAATTTGACCACATTTCCCCTGTTTTGGCTTCTTTGCACTGGTTGCCGGTGCGTTACAGGATTCATTTTAAAATACTTTTATTTACTTTTAAAGCTCTAAATGGCCATGCCCCTCCATACCTGTCAGAGCTGCTGCATTACTACACACCCTCTCGTTCGCTCAGGTCAGCTGACCAGTTGCTTCTGAGAGTACCGAGGACAAAGCGCAAGCTTAGAGGGGACCGTGCTTTCTCTGTGGTAGCTCCTAAGCTCTGGAATGACCTCCCATTAGACATAAGACAGGCCTCTTCACTTGCTGTTTTTAAGTCTCTTCTTAAAACTCATCTTTTTTCTTTGGCTTTTGGTACAATCTGAGATGTTTTAGCTTTGTTTTATTGTATTCATAATTTATTATTTTAGTACTGTTTTTAGTCCCTTCCATTTTATGATTGTATTGTATTTTGTGATTGTGTGTACAGCACTTTGGTCCTGTTGGGTGCATAAAGTGCTCTATAAATAAAGTTGGTATGGTATGGTATGGTATCCGTCAGATGTTCTGCTCAATAATTGTTGTTGTTGCTTTTCTTTATAGTCCTTCTCTTTTCTTAAAAAAAATGTACCACTTGTGATTTTTAGTAGGTGGTTGTGTTTGCAGGCGTGTAAGACTCCCCGGTGCATTACTGCGTCCAGCCGGTTTCCTTCCTCCCGGCCAAAACCATCCTGACGCCCCCTCTGGGTGATCAACCCGAGGTGAAGACTCTGTCCAGAGTCCACCCGCACCGTATCATAAATTATTTTTTCCTTCTTTACACATCTTCTGCTGGAACAACTCCACCAGTTTCCAACACACGCTACTCCATCAATCAATCACCTCAATCACTGAATCACCATCAGTCAATCTTCTCATCACCCCCAGGTGTGCGGAGCTAAAAACACTTGTGTGGGTGAGCCCCGCCCCCTTCACCAGTGAACCGTCAAAAAGGTGCCAAAATAAAAATAACAAACAAACAAAAGACTGAAAAAAGTGTGCCCACGTAACACTTCCCCACCTAAACAAAAAAAAAAAATCCATTTTTAATTTTTTTAATTTTTTTATTTAGCCTAATAAAATTTCCTATATCATCATCCCACCCATCGCATGCTTGACAGTTTGACACTAGCAAACATTAAAAGTACAGCATCACAGAGCTCGTCCTCAGCCAACGTCCCAAACTGCAAAACTGATGGTTTTGTACTCAACAGTCTCTACATTAAAACCTAGTGTGGGGATGGACGTCACCATCTCTCCAAATTTAGGTTTGTACAGAATATCTGTCTTTCCTGCTGTGTCCAACCCCACCATGAATTTCCTCATCTCTTCTTTCCCAAACATTTTAATGAGACCTGCAAACATATTCCCCATGGTGGCAAAAATAAATAAATAAATAAATAAACTAAAAACAATTAAACCAAACCAAAAAAAAAATCACACTAAACCAAAAAAGTTTAAAACTCCTCTTTTAGAAATTCTTAAACTTTAAATTCCTCCTTAATTTATCACTATTTTCAACAGGAATCAACGAAACACCAATATAATTTTCATGTAATTTATGGCAGCTTTTCCACTCCATACATGCTTCCATAGTTTCAGATCCCGGACGAGCCCCCACTTGTTACGAAACTGCTTCTCTCCTCAGCTCGTTCTTTTTTAATGGAGAGTAGGTCCGCAACTATAAGTGCGTGATGAGAAAGAAAAGGGAAAAAAAAAGAAACAAAAACTGGCACCAGAGACGGAACACAGTGAGGTGGGGCTTACCTTTTAGATGTCCGATCAGAGTCTTAATCAGCTGACATCCTGGAAAGGGGCGAGCCCGCACGGTCCTTCATCCTTCGTTTCGAAAATTCTTGAGAAGGTAGTTTATAATCAGCTAATGGCCTATCTCATTGATCATAATATTTTAGAGGTTTTTCAGTCTGGTTTTAAATCATTTCATAGCACAGAGTCAGCTCTTTTAAAAGTTTTTAACGATATATTCTTGGCGACTGATTCTGGTGACTGCGTTGTTTTGGTGTTGTTGGATCTATCAGCTGCGTTTGACACAGTGGATCACAACATTTTAATCACACGTTTGGAACAGTGGGTGGGCATTGGTCATATAGCCTTAGATTGGTTTAAATCTTATCTGACCAAGCGTACTTTTTGTGTCTGTCTTGATGGACATAGGTCCTCCTCTGCTCCACTCTCATGTGGTGTTCCGCAGGGCTCAGTTTTGGGCCCTCTTTTATTTTTGTTGTACATCCTTCCGCTTGGTTCTGTTTTTAGGAAATACGGGATTGCTTTTCATTGTTATGCAGATGACACACAGATCTACGTACCTTTAAAGAAAGCAGACTCAGCCTCTCTTCGGTCTCTGTTCCTATGTTTGGAAGATTTGAAGGCCTGGATGGCCCTAAACTTCTTGAAACTTAACGAAGACAAAACAGAGGTGGTGATTTTTGGCAGTTCGACTGAAGACTCTCTGTCCGATTGCTCCTTGGCTCAGTATGTCCGGCCAGTTGTTACAAATCTAGGGGTCAAGCTGGATGCTGGTCTTAGGCTGGAGTCTCAGATTAAAGCAGTTGTAAAATCCAGCTTTTTTCATTTGAGGCAGCTAGCCAAAGTAAAAGCCATCCTTCCTAGACAGCACTTCGAAACAGCAATCCATGCATTTGTGACCACACGGCTGGATTACTGTAATTCACTTTATGTTGGTATTAGTGATTCATGTACTTCCCAGCTTCAGAGGGTTCAAAATGCAGCTGCACGACTCTTAACAGGTACACGAAAATTTGACCACATTTCCCCTGTTTTGGCTTCTTTGCACTGGTTGCCGGTGCGTTACAGGATTCATTTTAAAATACTTTTATTTACTTTTAAAGCTCTAAATGGCCATGCCCCTCCATACCTGTCAGAGCTGCTGCATTACTACACACCCTCTCGTTCGCTCAGGTCAGCTGACCAGTTGCTTCTGAGGGTACCGAGGACAAAGCGCAAGCTTAGAGGGGACCGTGCTTTCTCTGTGGTAGCTCCTAAGCTCTGGAATGACCTCCCATTAGACATAAGACAGGCCTCTTCACTTGCTGTTTTTAAGTCTCTTCTTAAAACTCATCTTTTTTCTTTGGCTTTTGGTACAATCTGAGATGTTTTAGCTTTGTTTTGTTGTATTCATAATTTATTATTTTAGTACTGTTTTTAGTCCCTTCCATTTTATGATTGTATTGTATTTTGTGATTGTGTGTACAGCACTTTGGTCCTGTTGGGTGCATAAAGTGCTCTATAAATTAAGTTGGTATGGTATCCGTCAGATGTTCTGCTCAATAATTGTTGTTGTTGCTTTTATTTATAGTCCTTCTCTTTTCTTAAAAAAAAAAACATACCACTTGTGATTTTTAGTAGGTGGTTGTGTTTGCAGGCATGTAAGACTCCCCGGTGCATTACTGCGTCCAGCCGGTTTCCTTCCTCCCGGCCAAAACCATCCTGACGCCCCCTCTGGGTGATCAACCCGAGGTGAAGACTCTGTCCAGAGTCCACCCGCACCGTATCATAAATTATTTTTTCCTTCTTTACACATCTTCTGCTGGAACAACTCCACCAGTTTCCAACACACGCTACTCCATCAATCAATCACCTCAATCACTGAATCACCATCAGTCAATCTTCTCATCACCCCCAGGTGTGCGGAGCTAAAAACACTTGTGTGGGTGAGCCCTGCCCCCTTCACCAGTGAACCGTCAAAAAGGTGCCAAAATAAAAATAACAAACAAACAAAAGACTGAAAAAAGTGTGCCCACGTAACACTTCCCCACCTAAACAAAAAAAAAAATCCATTTTTATTATTATATTTTTTAATTTAGCCTAATAAAATTTCCTATATCATCATCCCACCCATCGCATGCTTGACAGTTTGACACTAGCAAACATTAAAAGTACAGCATCACAGAGCTCGTCCTCAGCCAACATCCCAAACTGCAAAACTGATGGTTTTGTACTCAACAGTCTCTACATTAAAACCTAGTGTGGGGATGGACGTCACCATCTCTCCAAATTTAGGTCTGTACAGAATATCTGTCTTTCCTGCTGTGTCCAACCCCACCATGAATTTCCTCATCTCTTCTTTCCCAAACATTTTAATGAGACCTGCAAACATATTCCCCATGGTGGCAAAAATAAATAAATAAATAAACTAAAAACAATTCAACCAAACCAAAAAAAAATCACACTAAACCAAAAAAGTTTAAAACTCCTCTTTTAGAAATTCTTAAACTTTAAATTCCTCCTTAATTTATCACTATTTTCAACAGGAATCAACGAAACACCAATATAATTTTCATGTAATTTATGGCAGCTTTTCCACTCCATACATGCTTCCATAGTTTCAGATCCCGGACGAGCCCCCACTTGTTACGAAACTGCTTCTCTCCTCAGTTCGTTCTTTTTTAATGGAGAGTAGGTCCGCAACTATAAGTGCATGATGAGAAAGAAAAGGGGGAAAAAAAGAAACAAAACTGGCACCAGAGACGGAACACAGTGAGGTGGGGCTTACCTTTTAGATGTCCGATCAGAGTCTTAATCAGCTGACATCCTGGAAAGGGGCGAGCCCGCACGGTGCTTCATCCGTCAGATGTTCTGCTCAATAATTGTTGTTGTTGCTTTTCTTTATAGTCCTTCTCTTTTCTTAAAAAAAACGCACCACTTGTGATTTTTAGTAGGTGGTTGTGTTTGCAGGCGTGTAAGACTCCCCGGTGCATTACTGCGTCCAGCCGGTTTCCTTCCTCCCGGCCAAAACCATCCTGACGCCCCCTCTGGGTGATCAACCCGAGGTGAAGACTCTGTCCAGAATCCACCCGCACCGTATCATAACTTATTTTTTCCTTCTTTACACGTCTTCTGCTGGAACAACTCCACCAGTTTCCAACACACGCTACTCCATCAGTCAATCACCTCAATCACTGAATCACCGTCAGTCAATCTTCTCATCACCCCCAGGTGTGCGGAGCTTAAAACACTTGTGTGGCTGAGCCCCGCCCCCTTCACCAGTGAACCGTCAAAAAGGTGCCAAAAAAAAACAAACAAACAAACAAAAGACTGAAAAAAGTGTACTATACACTATAAAATATTTATCTTACACAACTAAAATACATATACTTTGTATTACAAAATATTTTTATTCTATAATTTAATTTTTATTTAAAATTGTATGTCTTATTCAAGGTGATGTGGTGAGTGGTGAGTGATGGGGCGACACCCTGGCACCTTCTATTGGCCAGGTGCCACTGCTCACTGGTCTGTCTCCAACCCTCACCTGTGGTCATGTGGTTTAGATCATGACTGAAACAAAAAGATCTTGGTTACAAGCGGCCAAACTGAGCTTCCTTCATGTGGTGGCCAGGCTCAGCCTTTGAGGCAGGATGAGGAGCTCAGGGTAGAGCTGCTGCTCCTTCACATCGAAAGTAGTCATTTCAGATGGTTCAGCATCTGATCAAGATGTCTTCTGGACGCATCCCTTAGAGGTTTTCCAGGCACGTCACATTAGGAGGCCTCGGGGAAGACCCAGAGCTCGCTGGAGGGATTGTGTATCTTCTTTGGCCTCGGAACACCTCAGTGTGCCCCAGGAGTAGCTGGAGAGTGTTGCTGAGGAGAGGCGTGTCTGAGTTTCCCTCCTGGCCCTGTTGCCTCCACAACCAGACTACGGAAAAGATGGAGATGGAAACTTATTCCGATACGCTGAGTCAAATTGATAAATCCGACACTGCTGAGATAAAATTATAGTAGGTTCGGTCAAAATTTGCATGGTACTGCAATGGGTTCCATATTTATTTTATTTTATTTTTTTACTGTAGTGCATGGAGAGAGAGCGATAGAGTCTTTATATCCGGACCAAAATTAACAAACTGAACAATTTTATAAAACCTTTCTGAAGCATTATGTTACATTTTGGGTGGAAGTATAACAAACATCTATTTATTAGACATCCCCACAGAGCCTGGACATTTTTAGCCGTGATTAAGGAGCAGGTGGTGGGTGAGTCACTGCACAGACCTGTGAGCCACGAAATCAACCGGAATAACAAATTACTTTTTATTAGCGAAGCTTTCAAAGTTATAAGCATTAATAGATGAGGTGTTGCCACCCACTACAAATAAAGAAAGCTGCTGGCTTGTTTTCTGTGTTTTATTTGCACAACCCTGAGCAGGGGCTCTGGCGGAGATGTAATTAGCAGGAAGTTCAGTGTGTTTTAAAACTGTGGGGAAGACTTTTAAAGTATTTCCTTCGCATTTGTTTTCAGGACATTCATGTCTTTTTTACACCACACTAATAAGGTTATCACTTCATCTTCCTTATATAGGTTAGCACACTTCACTTTGATCAATGGATAAACTTTATTAGGATGTACCGTCGCCACCTGTGCACCAGAAGAACATGTTTCCAGGTCAGCTGTCCCACTTGTTAGTTTTAAAAGTTTTTTGCTGCATATTTTGGTCTTCAGTTTGTTGATACAAATCATCTTCCTGCTACTGCAGCTACAAAGTTTTAACCAGTGAAGCAAAGTAAATGGAGAAAGTTGCAACAGTTGATGCTCACGATCGCCCAGCATTGATGACAAAAGATATTTAAAGTTGAGATGTTGCAAATCATCAAAACAGGATGTAAGGAGGGGACGGAGCCAATCCTTACACTTCTAAGCTTTTGCGAAAGTTTTAGTTGACAGATGGCAACCAATGCTTTATTCTACAGCAGAACTGTAGTGGCCAAAACCATCAAAAACTAGATCAGAGAAAACAGGCAAACTGATTTATATCCACTCGGGTGACCACTCGATTATCTTGGCCTAGATGTGTAAGGATTGTGCACATGCTGCTTTGGCCTATGGCACAAAATTACAATCAGAATGTGGTGGTGCAGTTCTTATTGACCAACGTGTGTTTTACTGGAGTAAAACCACCTCGATATTTTATAGTAAAAGTAAAAATGACATAATGCATATTTGAAATATGTCTCAGCCTCACCAACTTATCAACAAATTGTAGACTTTAAGGAAAATGTTAGTTTACGTTATCCTTAGCTTTTTGGTGATGTACATTTATAAACATATATAAACCAATGAAGATATAAAATAAATTCTAAGTTTGATTTTTTTTAATTAATAAATTCTTGAGTATAATTATTAACAATTAAAGCCCTGCTCTTCCCATTAAAATTTAAAGAGTTTCCAATTAACCAAAAGAGTGAAATTAACAACTTCACTTGTAATAGTATTTTTGTTTTTAGGCATTGTCCTGCTCTGAGATAGAGAAAATATAAATGTGAAATAAAGTTTTATGCTGGTACAATTGATTTAATTTAGCTGTAAGGTCAGGAATCAACAACGACACGCTATCAATCTCTTAATCTCACACAGATTCTCTTGTGATGCTTCAGATGTTTCTCTTTGATGAGGCTTCTTGCCTAAATGCTTCTTGCTTTTTTCTTTTGTAAAAACAAACAAACAAAAGCACACCAACCAATTTAAAGAAACAAGTGTTTCAAATAAGCGGAAGTCATCATGGACAGGGAAAACTAACACAAGCTTGCACTTGCATGCACTTTGAATACGTCTTCCTGTGTCATCATGAAGAACCACTTCCTAAACAAAAGGTTTGCAGGAAAGGATGCAAACAACCAGACACCTGACACATCATCATCACCTTATACAATCTTACATTTCTGAACCTGAGAAGATCCTCTGAGGAACATCTCGTCTCACGCGTCATCCATCTGCATGGCCGCTAGAGGGCGCTAAACTCCTGATTGGGGGTGATGAAAGGAACTTGTCACAGTCAAAACATGACTTCATTTTTGGATCTATCATTACCACGTGGCAATCAAACTTTGGATGTCAGGTCGGCTGCATGCGCTGACAAACAGCAACCATTTGGATAGAGGAAGTCACAGAGGCCTCATTTGGAAAGCAGCCTTTTAAAAAATATATCAAATGGGCAAATATTTATATTTGACCCCCAAAACAAGGGGGCTCATTTCATTTGACCTGAGGATTAGCATTAGTTTGCAAAAAAGTCACGTCCACCCTTCCCTCTCTCGTCCCTCCTCTCCCTGTCCCTTCTCCACCCCCTTTCTTCAAAGATAATTGGAAAGCTGATGCTCAATGTCATGGACAGGGGTGAGGTGTCCCCGGTGTCTGCTGCTGCCACCATGAAGAAGAAGACGGTGGGCGGCAGTGGGCGCAGCCACATCCGCGCAACCAAACCAGTCCGGCCCCAATGCTCCAGCACCAGCGGCACCAGCGGAGCGAACTGTGCGGAACCCAGTTCGCCCCCCGGCGCACCGAGCAATGAGCAGCCCGGCGTCACCGGCAGCGTCGTGATGGACGAGACGGAGGATGGAGAAGAGGCCATGCCCCAGCATGCGCGGCTGCGCCGAACCGGAGGAGGAGGAGGAGGAGGAGGAGGGGGCGGCAGTGTGAAGAACTTTACGCCAGGAGGGGGAGCCGCGTCCTCGGCTTCTAGGAGAAACTCCACCAGGGAGCCCTGCCTCACGCACGCAGAGGACGCTCCTGCCGCCTCACGGCCCACTGCTGCCTCCAGAGCCACAGAGACACCCAGCCCGGGCGATGCTGCCCACCGCGGACACACCAGCAGAGCGTCGGGGGCGGAGGCGTCCCGATCCGCGGGAGAGGCTTTAAACACCGCCACGGCGGCGGCGGGTGATGCTCGCTGCGGGTTCGCTCCAGTTTCCAGCATGAAATGCAGCAAGAACGGAGAATGCAGGAGAGGTTCGGGCACCGGGAGCCTGCGCTCAATCATCTCCAAGCAGGAGAAGCATACATGTACAGCCGGGCCGGGGCTAGCCGACGACGGAGGGGGTGCCAAACGGGGAGCCCGTAACTCGACCTGCAGCGCCAGTATGGACGGCTCCATCACGCCAGGCGGCTCTCTAACCGGAGGGGAGAGCGCGACCCCCGGCGGGGTCCCCGACAAAAAGGACTCCAAGGTGTCCTTCTCCAACGCGCCGAGCCGGAAAGCGTCGTCCTCGCTGCACGGCCCGAGCCAGAGCCAGCAGCAGCAGCCGAGGAACTCCGTAACTTTCCAGAAGCAGGAGGATGGATCGCCGATCGTGCCCGCCGAGGACGCGGAGCCCCGAGGCAGCCAGGCCAGCTTCATGCAGCGGCAGTTCAGCAGCATGCTGCAGCCCGGAGTCAATAAATTCTCCTTGCGCATGTACGGGAGTCAGAAAGCGGTGGAAAAAGAGCAGGAGAGGGTCAAATCTGCTGGAAACTGGATCATCCACCCGTACAGCGATTTCAGGTAAGAGACGGGGCTGTCTGGTGGCACGGTGGAGGTGATGGTGTGATGAGGGGCCCGCGAGGGTCCTCATTGTCATCTACAACTCACTTTACTGTAGGAAACACATGCACCACGGGTAGCTGCTGATTCCCATTCCTTTCCCTGAATGGATCTGCAGAGAATTGAACCATGATAAGAGGCTGCACCCCCCCACGCCCACCCCCACAAACAACCTGTTGTCAGGCAGACGGACTTTAGCAACGCGTGTCCTCTCAAGGTTGTAAACAAATCCGGAACAATAGCACGTCTGGGGCGCTCGTCAAGCCAGGCCTGCTGTTCCACCCGATCTGTGCCTGCGTGCGTGGCTCTCACGCACGTCAGACAGCAGCTCTCCGGCGGCTCAGGCTCGATCTACAACGCCTTTATTTGAGGGATGTGCTGGTTTTAATAAGCGTCGCGGTGCGTGCGTGCGGTCTGCGACAGGAGAATGCAGGCTGTGTGTGTGTGAGCGCATCTGTACGCGCGATGCACTCAGTAATGGAATGTCACCTTGAGCCAAGTGTGCGAAAACCTCAAGCATGCTCACTGAGACACATCCACCCGGATCCATTAAACGACGGCTTGTAAACACAAATGGACCATCCATTTCCTCATTCAGATTTTTGAATTTATTTATTTATTTATTGTGTGTGTGTGTGTGTGTG
>JBBPBX010002836.1:45255-56364 GCA_038048925.1 Garcialebias charrua | reverse complement strand
AAGACGCCTCGTGTCGTGGCGCTTCACGTGAGCCCGTTCGGTCCATCAGTGAAATGTTTTGGGGTCAGCAGACCTGCAGGTTTTCACTGTGGGCTGGGCCCGGCTGCTTTCAGCACCACCGGGAAGCGGACAGCTCCCCTCTCATTTGGAGTCGCGTCGCGCGCGTTTAGGCGCTCTTTAACCACCACCCCCTCCTCTTCTTCCTCTTCCTCCACTTCCTCCTCTCCCATAGCGCCATTCACGTCTGGCCCACTTATATCTCAAGTAAAAGCCAAACTTAAAACAACAGCAAGGGCAGAATTTGATGACATTTAAGACGCCCCACTTATAGGCTCCAAGGAGAAATGCCTACATTCTGCTGCTGAAGTCAGAAAAAGCGTTAAATACAAAAACAACTGGACTTTATTTGTAACAGAAAACGTTTCGCCCTCTATCCAGAGGGCTTTCTCAATTCAAAGAGCAGGCTGTGTCAGAGTGGAGTTATAACAGGCTGAGATGACACACATTTACATAGGTTTGTTGAGTGTGTCATCTCAGCCTGTTATAACTCCACTCTGACACAGCCTGCTCTTTGAATTGAGAAAGCCCTCTGGATAGAGGGTGAAACGTTTTCTGTAACAAATAAAGTCCAGTTGTTTTTGTATTGAACGCTTTTTCTGATTTTACATTTTCCCATGTTTTTGAGTCTCCTGAACGCACCACAGCAGCAAAGTTGCAGCACATATGATCGTTTTAAGTAGTGGAAGAATCAGAGCTTGTTGCACAAGTCGCAGTGTAATGACTCAGCGCTGCACCTGTCCTGCAGAGCCTCATCTGAAGGGGTGAGACCCCCAACACCTCTGGCTGCATCCACCTGCAGGCACCACGCGTTGAAGTAAAACCACAAACAAAGGACACAGACTCTTCACAAACTCTTCTGTTTAAATTTAATGTAATGCTTCATGGCCAAAAACGAGCTTGGCGTCAGAGTAAAGTTAAGAATCTTGTAAGAAAGAAACATGACAAATAGACCAAATTCTTTCAATGTTTCAATAGAATATATGAGACGGGCAAGTCACCTCACAACATGTCGGTCAATAATTGTTATTTGTTGCAAAGCAAACATTTAAATTTAAATTTAACAGTATATTGCTACCATATACATGCATGATTGATATTACATTTTTTATTCACATTAGGGGTTGGGGTTACATACACACTACATACTTTGTATTTAAATGTTGATATACCTTGAAAAACATGTTTATAGTGGTAAATAGTGAGTCATGTCATAAAAATATAATAGTGCAGTGAGTTATTATCACCTGATGTGGTGAGTTGACATCAGTGCAGTGAAGTGACGTTAGCCACAAACAAGCTCTATGTCTACATTGGTTTTTATTGTGCTTTTTAAAATCACATATTCCCAATAAACCCTCTTGAGTTTGTGCAATCCGACGTTTAAACCATTTACTAGGTTTAAGCTTCAAAATAAGCAGCAATCTTTCGTTGTTAGATGTTTAAATACAGGGTTTAAAGGGAGGAGACAGCAGCTTCAGTTGTCCAATTCACTCTTTAAATATGTAAGATTATTTTTGAAGAGCAGATTAGCTCAGAAATAAACAGCAAGGATTATTTTTACTTGATTCTAAACTGAAATTATAGAAAAAAAGTCTTTCTTTAATTGGCCATTTCGTTAGCAGTGCTAGAGCAGTCACTAGGTCGTTAGGTCAATTGGTAATTGTCTGTGTGCGTGAGTGAGCATGATGAGGACCTTTTGATGGACTGGTGTCCTGCGTTCACTCCCAATAACTGCTGGCACCAGCTTTCCTGGTGGAAACGGGTGCAGATAATAAAAGAACTGACGGATGTAGCGTTGCTGTTTGGTAGTTGGTGAGGACTCGAGTGTGTAAAAGCAGGTCGCAGACAGGGTTTTGTCCAAAGAAGGAATTAAGAACAAGAAGCTAAATGAGCAGACGTGACAAATACGACATGATCTGACCAGGACTGAGTAAAACCAGAACGCCTACATTTACTGGATGGGGTGAGTGAAAACTGGTGTACTGATTACAAGAGACAAACGTTACATTCAGAAAAGACAATGAGCTGGACAAAATTAAAACACTGAAATATGCTGATATACCTGAAAGAGACGTCCAAACCAAGGGGAACTCAAACCAGAACCCCCCAAGTTATGACAAAATACTGCTTAGGTGTTGAATTTCAGCTTTAAAAAAAAAAACATTATTCTCTGCATGTTCAGACACTTTTCTATTTTCAGCTTAAAGTCTCTTGTGCCTATAAGGTTTCCACTGTGGCTCCTCTTTCTTATCCAAGTCTATTTTTGTCTTGTTCCTCTCCTCCTCCCTTTCCCGTCCTGCACACCTCACACACATCTACACACCTATAGGTTCTACTGGGATTTTTCAATGTTGCTGTTCATGGTGGGCAACCTGATCATCATCCCCGTCGGCATCACCTTCTTCAAGGAGGAGACCACCACGCCCTGGATCATCTTCAACGTGGTCTCCGACACCTTCTTCCTCATGGACCTGGTGCTCAACTTTCGCACTGGAATCATCATTGAGGACAACTCGGACATCATTCTGGACCCTCAAACCATCAAGACAACGTACTTAAAAACGTGGTTCATTGTAGACTTGATCTCCTCCATCCCTGTGGATTACATATTCCTCATAGTGGAGCAAGGGATAGACTCGGAGGTGTACAAGACGGCGCGGGCCCTGAGGATTGTTCGCTTTACAAAGATCCTAAGTCTTCTGAGGCTCCTTAGGCTCTCGAGATTAATACGCTACATTCACCAATGGGAAGAGGTAAGAACACATTTTTTACGTCTGTCCCCGACCAAATGCACTGAAATACTTATTAATAAGAAAATTTAAATACAAAGAGGAAGCAGAGGAAGACGCATCCTGTCTTGTTAGTGATAAAAGGTCACTGATTTGTCTCCAATATGCTGGTTCTGGCTCATGACCAAATCGACAATCTGCCCCTGTGTCTGCTCCAAGTCGCCTGCTCTCCTGATTTATTGATGCTGTCACCCGGAGACAAACAAACAAATATGAAGTCAGCAAGACGTTTGAGCACAATCAAACTTTGCTTTATAGTCACTCCCACTGTCACTGGAGTCCCTTGATCTGTCTCACAGTCTGTCCTGGTGATCCTACAGGTGCCATCAGACAGTCTAATAATCAGCCTATTATCAGGGCAAACTCAGTTAATCAATTAAAGCACCAGAGGAGGAGCAGGTGAGGTGGAGGATAATGGTAATAATCAGCGCTGGAGGGGGCAATTGCCTGTGATTAGATATGTCGCTAATAGAATAAAACAAAGGTAAATAAACCTTTGAGATTCTGTATCAGCTTGGATCCATTGTTAGCAAATAAATACATTTAAATAAAACTTATGTAATGGCATTTTCTGTGAAAATGCTGTCAGTGCATAGTTATTTTGCTGAAATCGGCTGAGTTGACAAGACAAACAGAAACTAAAAGGAGCAGAGCATAAGCTAAAAATGAATGGATGCTAAAAGGAGCATAATGGAAGCAAAAAGCTAAAAGCAGCAACATCAAATCTAAAAGATTAAAGTAGCAAAATAGTAGCTTAAGGATGAATGGTAAATGGAGCTTATTTATATAGTGCTTTCCAGCCCCCTATGAGGGGCCCCAAAACGCTTTACAATACCAACCATCCACCCATTCATACACAGATTCATACACCGGTAGCCGCAGACTGCCATGCAAGGTGCTTTCCAGTCCTACCGGGAGCAACTCGGGGTTAAGTGTCTTGCCCAGGGACACAACGACACATGGTGTGGGGAACCGGGATTCGAACCTCCAACCTTCCGATCGGGGGACGACTGCCATTACCACTATCCACGGCCGCCCGGATGAAGGTGGCAAAACATTAGCTAAAATCTTAAAGTAGCAAAAGGACAGTTGAAAACAACAAAATCATAGCCTATGGATAAAAGTAGCAAAATGCAAGTTAAAACTTATAGATAGCAAACACTAGCTACAAGTTAAAGGTAGCAAAAAGCTGGATAAAAGCTAAAAGTAGCCAAATGATAGCTAAAAGCTAATTATAGCAAAGGAGTAGCTAAAAGTTAAAAGTAGCATAAAAATGAATGGATGCTAAAAGGAACATAATGGAAGCAAAAAGCTAAAAGCAGCAACATCAAATCTAAAACATTAAAGTTACAAAATAGTAGCTTAAGGCTGAAGGTGGCAAAACATTAGCTAAAATCTTAAAGTATCAAAAGGACAGTTGAAAACAACAAAATCATAGCCTATGGATAAAAGTAGCAAAACGCAAGCTAAAACTTATAGATAGCAAACACTAGCTACAAGTTAAAGGTAGCAAAAAGCTGGATAAAAGCTAAAAGTAGTCAAATGATAGCTAAAAGCTAAACATAGCAAAGGAGTAGCTAAAAGTCAAAAGTAGTATAAGAAGACAAAAATAGAGTAAGTATAAGTTGAAGCAAGTTTCAAAGAAAACGATGTTTGAAGGAACTGAAGCAATTTAGGTGTATTACTGCAAATAACTTTTATGTTAAATGAAGTTTAACATTTTGAAAATTATAAAGGCTACACATACAAAAGTCAAAGCACCCAATTCCCAACCAAGTTGAACGTTTTCATACAGTATATGATGGGTCAAAATAGCGCAAAGTACGTGAAGTAGTTTGAGTACAGAAAACGTATGGAAGATGCTATAAAAACAAAATGTTAGTGCCAATGCTGACTCAGCATTCGGACAGTAAAAATATACAGTAGTAATTTGTAGCTGTGTAGCTTCTGTCTTTCTTTGCCACTCTAGATTTTTTTTTCTCCTTTAACTAAAGTTCAGCCTGGGACACGAGCAGTCCAGCAGTGTCACGAGATCACTCGACTTTTCATTGTTGGCATTTCACAGCCGCGAACAGTGCAGTGGGTTTGGCTGCTCACGTGACCTTTGGAGAATTGGATTTCTGAAGATGCTGTATGATGTGATATGCACACATGCACACACAGCGATGCATGATGGGAAGTGATGCTTGGCATGCGTGGAGAATGAGGGCAAGATAAGCTGGAGAGTAAAGACACTGGCCCGAGCAGGAAACATCCAGTTCAGATGAGTTATTTTTCAAGTTAGCCTCCAACTTATTTAGAAAATCCAAGTTTTGGAGGTAAAGCTGTGGCTCTTGGAGCTGACCGTGGTGCTGAACATCTCCAGCTGCTACACAGCAACATGGCTGTACAGTTTCTCTGATCTATTCCTGGTGAAAGGGGGAAAAAAAACACACAATCATAATCTCTGTTTTCTTGTCTCCTGACTGATAGAAAGTGACAGTAAAAACATCATAAAGGTTAAAGCTGCATTTAGAAAGTTCATCACATGTGATTCATGTCCAGCCTCTTTGCTCGTCACTCCCATCACCAAGGATCACTTCTCCCTCAGCTGCACTGAAACGACCCACTTCCTTCAGAGTGGACTTGGGCACACACACGTTTTAATGTCACCGCTGCACATTTAAACACACAGGTCAGTTTTATTGTTTGTCGTCAGGCGGGGAGGGTTCTTCAAGTTGTTCAGGTTTCACATGATCGGTCCGAGTGAGTGAGAAGGATTGACGTGAAACGACGCACCCTGTCAGCTGTTCAGGATCACAATGGTCCTCGTCCGACACCCCGTCCGTGTGAATGTGTGCATGTGTGTGATGTGATGACATATCTGACGATGTTAGTTTATCTTTGTGCCCACGGGCGTGCGTGAGCGCTTGAGACTCAGACTGATGCCATGTATCTGTGTGAAAGTTGTCTCACCGGCTCCTGCTGGGTTGATTTGGTGCTGATGGTGCATTGCTTCTCCTCTTCATTATTCAAATTCAGTAGAGCCGAGCGGGACGCCAGTTTACCCAGCTTTGTTCTGTATGTCTTCACCGCGCACACGTTTCAGATTGGTTTTAACACCTCTTCCTGTTTCATGGACATCATTCAGATTTTCCATATGACCTATGACCTGGCCAGTGCGGTGATGCGGATTATCAACCTGATAGGTATGATGCTGCTGCTGTGTCACTGGGACGGCTGCCTACAGTTCCTGGTTCCCATGCTGCAGGACTTCCCTTCAGACTGCTGGGTGTCCCTAAACAAAATGGAGGTACGTATGAGAGAATCCAAAGAGGTGACACATGACTTTATGTAAAACTTGTCAGGTGAAAGAGGCCGAGACATAACCAGAACATCTTCAGTGCACAGTGGTATTGATTTAAAAAAAAAAAATCTGTGAAGGGATTAAACATAATCATTTTAATGATTCATATATGCTGATGATGACTGAGAGTGTGATCTAACATGTCAGGTTTTCAAATGGATTGAAGTCTGGACATTTTGAAGATCAAAGGAATATAATTAGATTATTTTCAAACAACTATTTATTCTAGATCTGTGCAATTTATCAAAAAACTATTGTAATTACAAAATCATAAAGGATAACACTAACAATATGGGCACATTTCTCTGTCCTGTACAATTTTCAAGTGCTTTTTGTGACACCAATGCAATTCCCTCAGTTGCTCCTGTCACAATGTTCAGGATTTCATCTTAGGTTTCTTGAATTGACCTTTGTTTGGCTTTACTCCTGTTTCATGTTAGCTAGTTTTGCCAGACCTTTCTGTTTTAATTTGCTTTATTCAGCAGGATATTGTTGGCTATCAGCACACCTACTTTTAACTTTAATTTCCTTAATATATACAATGTACTTTCCGTCATACACATCGCATTGCCGTATAAGTTACATCAGTCCAAACATGTCTAATAAAGGGAAAAAAACAACACACAAATACATCGCTTCACCATATACTGTAAGTTGTATCTATTTTGTGTCACCGCTGACAACCCGGAAATGTGGGTCGGTGTTGTGCCAAAAATCAATTGGCTGCTAAATGTCGGCCGCGGATGCATGCCCACAGGAGGACTTTTACAAGAATTTAACAAGATTAACACTTAAAACCAATTATTTGTTTGCTCAAAATTATAGCAAGGTTGTGTCTCAGTTTAACTTTTCCTTAATAAATGCGCGTTGACAGTCAAATCAGCTGCATTTCAAAAGCCGATTCATGGCTGCGGGAGCGCGCCGAGGGAGGACTCACTTTGG
This sequence comes from Garcialebias charrua, assembly GCA_038048925.1. Classification (NCBI taxonomy): domain Eukaryota; kingdom Metazoa; phylum Chordata; class Actinopteri; order Cyprinodontiformes; family Rivulidae; genus Garcialebias; species Garcialebias charrua. The sequence continues at coordinate 49,227 of JBBPBX010002836.1, read as the reverse complement.
ATTTCTTCCAAATTTACCTAGATAATAACCTAAAAACTATTATTTGTTTGTTTGATATTACAGTAAGGGTGTGTCTCAGTTTAATATTTCCTTAATAAATACAGTACACTTTAATCGTCAACTCAGCTGCATTTCGCCTGGGTGGTGCGGTGAAATGCAGCTGACTTGACATTTGCTCCAGGAGTTTAGGAGGAGACGAAGGTGTTTGGTACGGCAAGCCAAGTGTCTCATTAATAGCCACTTTTACCTATTAATGAGAAACTTGGCTTGCCATATTGCTTGAGCTACTGTAGCGGCTGAAAATGGTAATGTTCAATATTTTTCATGTCAGAATGAATGAAATTGTCAGATCTCAGCCAAAAAATGGTTAAAAATATGGGGAAAATAAATAAATAAGTCACTTCACTGTATAAGTCGCAGGACGTGCTAATTTATGCAAAAAGGTGTGACTTATATAGCGAAAAGTATGGTACTGAACTGTATCTCTTGGTTTCTCCAGTTTTGAGCCAGTTTTTTGAGATTTTTGCAGTTTGTCAAGCCAAATAAAATGTATACAGCATTCAACAACTTCCTTAACTTTATGCATGAGGATTTTATCTATTCCTCTCGCCTCCTTGTTTGGCGTCCTTCACCTTCCTTTAGATTATGTCTGACTGCATTCCTTTTCATTTTGCCATCTTTGCAGACCATCAGCTTTAAATCATCATGTTCAGCACTTTATGCAACCCACAGTGCATTAACTAATGGTAACTGTGCTTGTGTGGAAGAATCAGAATTTCTTGAAGTTCTCTATCGATTCAGTCAGATTTTTTATGGCTTTCTGTCTGTCTTGTATAAGCCCCATGTTTTATTTTGAGCTAGATGCAAACGTTAATTGTATTGAGGAAAGCACCTGTCCTTAGTAAACAGTGGCTAAGTGGTAAATAATATTTAATGATCATGAAAAACTCTTTCTAGTCTATAACTACAGCAGGAATCTTGGTGATTTAGCAACGTTCGTGGAACCTGGAAACATTACATTATTTCCAAGTGGAAATTGATCATTTATAAGGTAGAGCTGCGTGTTTATGCAAAGAATAGTTATAAAGGCCCTTTATCCGAGGAAGCTGAATGATGTATAATTAATGTGTCTCAATGAATAAATCTGAATGGCAATTCTCAGGTAAAATTCATATGGAAACAAATGTGCCCAGAATCACAGATATAATTCAACTTATTTGAGTAGAAAAGTCAGAATTTCTTTCAGACTGCTTGAGAAAACCATTCATACAGTAGCTGCAGCTTCTGCAGCATCGTTCAGTCTGTGGGCCAGACAGTAAAATGGTTACCAGTAAACAGGCAGTGAAAAGAAAGAAAACAAAGATTTAGCGCACCTCTATCCTCCCCATTCCACCTGTTCGGTGCTGTGAAGTGATGACAGGAAAGATAAAAGGGGGAAACAGAGGAATGGTGGAGGTGGTGGTGCTGGGGAGGCCATGCAGCTGGGCTCTTTGTTGCCATGTCTCTCTCACAGAGATAAAAGCTGCTTGTTTATAGGTCTGTCTGTCAGCCCAGCCTTTTACTGAGCAGGGGAAGACCGCACCACCCCACACACACGGCACAAGTCCAAATGGTTTTTTAAACATATTGAGTTCTGGGCCCAGACGTTGTCTTGGTCCAGCATGACTCGTCGTAAATTTCAAGGTTTGACGTTTTTCTGGACGGGGTCCCCGACTCCTGTTTTTTATGGCCTCACAGAAGCTGTTTCTGGTTAAAATATGCCCTAATTGTCATAGTGAGAGGTGAGGGATTACTTTTCACGTAATGTGCATGTCTAGGCAACACTGGAGCTTTATTGATAAGTCTTTTAGTGATTCATACAGGCTTGTAGCTTATTTTACTAACAGACAACCAGAAACTGTGACAGAAAATATTAACCGAAGTTGTTACACAGAAGCCACTGATAAAACTTTATACGTATCAACAGTGATTGTTGTTTACTAACCGCATAAAATAATTGGTGACCAGTTTGATTAGATAACTGAGCGCGCACAATAAGATATATGTTATCAAATTTAACTTTTGATCAGAATTTAAAAAAACAACAACATGCTTTATTTTGGCTAAACTGGCAGAAACATTTAGTACTTAAATCCATCAGCTAAATAATTAAAGACTGGAAAGTGGTTTCACTTTACTGCTGCAAGACATCAAAACAATTTGCCAATTAATGTATGCATATAACTTATATATACTGTACATGTGCAAATACATGTATATAAATTATAATAAGTGAAGTTTAATCCACATTACTAGATGACATACAGTATTCCCCGCTATGTCAAATGCAAGTGTTTAAATGATACTTGGTCTTTTACTGTAATGTTCAACCGTGAAAACGCACACTGTAGCAAAGAAGAGAAATACGGAACAGTTTATTATTCTCACATTTCAGCCATTTTTAGAAAAAACAAAATTCAACAAACAAACAAACAAAAACATTCAACAAATTCCTTAATTACCCCCTTTTATTACTGCTCACTGCCAAATACCAAATGGTGATAATACTTTGGCTCATATCCAGGTCTCTCTTGTAAATGAGTCCTCGAGGCTCAATGGTATTAACCTGTCTAAATAAAGGTTGAATGGATCTGTGTGTATGTTCATTTGTCTGGACCAGGGGTCTGCAACCTGTGGCTCTGGAGCCACATGCGGCTCTTTGGTCCATCTGCAGCAGATCTTTCAAGCTCTGACCAAAACTGACATAAAAGTGAATTTTATTAGTTGTTATAACAACTAAAAGGGCTAATTTTTAGCAGTTTTCCTGTAATTTATTTAGCTAATATATGATTACTAGAAACATAACATGGGGTAAACACACTCACTTTCACTTTTTGCTTCATTTCTTCAAAGTACCAGTAAGCTGCATAATTTTTCTACAATTAAAAAAATCACATAAGAATGCATTGTTTTAGTTTATAGAAACTGGGCAAAAACTATACAGTATATTTTTTCCTTCTTTACATTAATTTTGACTTTTATTTTGTCTTAGAATGTAAAAATATCAATAAATGTTAAAAGTCATTAGATATTTTTAGTTTGATAAAATCACCCAGAAAAGCGCCCTCCAACAAACTTAAAGTGGTCCACGGGCCACCAGTTGAGAGAATCCCATAGTTGTAGCAGGTATTGTATTGTGGCTCCGGACATGTTTAATTTAGTGAACAAAAGGGCCGAAATGGCTCTTTTGATCGTAAAGGTTGCAGACCCCTGGTCTGGACCATAAGCAGAATATTTCATAAATTACAAAACAATTTTTCATAAAACTTACAGGAAATTTTCACTGGATAATCTTCAACTGATTAACTTATTTAAGGTGCTTTCAAAATTGGACCAAAATGGCTACAACTTTGTTATTTCTAAGATTGGCATATTCTAAAATTGGCATGAAAGGCAGTGGGTAATATGCATTCCTTTAAGGAAGAAATACTTTATGTTCTTCTGATACTGCTGATATCATTCTGTTGTATTCATACCCATCTACTCACCACAGACTCATGTTCAGTCTGCTGTTTAATACAACATGTTATTTTACATAATTAGTGTTCAGCGTATATCTTAGATCTTTTAGCGTACAGTTTAATGTATATCTTAGATCCTTATATTTGCTGTTTCTTTTTTTATACTTTATATTTTTGCTATTTTGGGGTGTAACTGGGACCTTGAGTACACAATTTCATTCCACCTCGTGCACCACATGTGATGCGAATGACAATAAAGAAACTTGAACTCATAATTTATTAAACTTCTGAACAGAATTTACATGTAAAATGTTTGCTGTTTGGGATTTTGTGAAAAAGTTGTTTATTTTCCTTTAAAAAAATTACACATTCATATTTTCACGAATCTTCTGCAGCAGTAGTAGAAACCTTTTTAGTCCACATAAAAAAGCATATTCTAAATGCAATCCACAACAACTTAAACACATATATA
>JBBPBX010002836.1:16275-28007 GCA_038048925.1 Garcialebias charrua | reverse complement strand
TGGTCTGTGTGAGACCCACTAGGCTTGTCACTATAAACAATAAATCAATTAATCACATGATAAATGGAAATTATCAACCTCATTTTCATTTATCGGCTTTCTCGTTTCTTTGCGTCTATCTCTTTCAACTGAAGACACTGGATGATAAATGGCTCAACTTCGGTGCCCTTTACTGACCCCTCCCTTTCTCTTTAAATTCTGTTTAAACGTCGAAAATCGCGTTTTTGGATCGTTAAAAGCAGCTAAGCTGAGAAGCTAAGCTACGAGCTAAGCTAACAGGCCGACCTCAGGAAAAAAAACATCTTGTCAAAGCTCCAAAATTCACAGTTGAAACCCATGCATTTGTGTAAAAAGTTGTTTTTCTCTGAAAAAGATGCTGAGAACTTGTTCACTGATTTTTTAATTACCGGTAAAAACTTTGTGTGAAAAATGCTATGCTAAAGAACTCAAACCACAACGAACATCCGCCATTTTGAGAACCAAAAAAAAAAGGAAGGAGAGACAGCCCATGTCATGTCAATGGGTCTCCCTCCCCTTTTTCTTAAAGAGACACGCTGCTCACTCACTCACTATCCATCCTTCAGTTCAAATACTTATACTGCTATCTGGTGGTCAAAAAAAGGTAGCACACTCAAAACAAATTAACCAACACTTCTTAAATTTGATCATAATTACTGTCAACTTTCAAACAATAATAATAAGCAGGCATATAAAGAACATCAGAAAGCGTACGCCCACTCTTAAAAAAGCACGCTCCAAATATTATTCCAACACCATCAACACCTGCCCTGGAAACTCTAAACAGCTCTTCTCCACAATAACTCGTCTGCTTAATCCTATTAAACAAACTCCTGAAGACTCTGCTCAAAAATGCGACCTGTTCCTTTCATCATTTAAAGACAAAGTTGACACTATCAGATCTCAGCTCCACAACCTCCCTGTTCTCAGTGTGCCACCTACCCGTCTGCATTCTGGGACCCTGAACAGCTTTGATGAAGTTGTTCAGAGTGAGGTGGAGGCCATCATCAATGTAAGGGGTTATGAGGAGGTCAATATTAATAATGACCTCTTTACCTTAATTAATTTACTTATTCAGATTGAATAGTAAATTCACGGATTCTGTTCTTTTTCAGTTTACCCAATATTTCTGTGATCTTTATGATGGATAAATAAACAGAGCTATAGAGTGACAATGGACACGTTAACTTAGCTTGATATGTCAAAGAGACACTATCATTTATTTAAAATAAATCAACTAAATTAACACCATTACACTTGATTGACATGATTTCACTTTCTTTCAAATTAAAACGTCAGCACACTTAAATTCAACACAACAGACTTCAATATTGGATGTTAACATATTTAGTCTGTGGGCTCTTCAGCTTAAAATAGTTTCCAGCTTAGATTGAGAGGGGAAAGAAATAGGAGGAAAGATTTAAGAAGAAATTATCGTGAGCATGATACCAGAGTGACACTTCTCCTCCGACTTCTGCTAAAATCCAGGTACGTTTTGTAAACAGCTCTTTACCTTTTGACGACCGCCCGGTAAGAGGTGACCTTGTAGCCTTTCAGATGCACGGATCCTTGTGGGGACCAGTACGATACTTTCAAGCAGGGTTCTGGTTTACGTTTTCCAACGTCTCCTGGTTTTCGCTTGGTCATCAGAGAATATGTCAGCTTCAGGCCTCTGACTTCAAGATAAACTTATTCCAGGAGGGAATAAACAAAGTTTTTGAGCTCTGTTCCTTAAAAGTGGACCCATAACAACATGTTATCAGTCCCAGCTGGATGACGAGTCCTTAGCGCGTGACTTGTGGTCATTCAGCTCTTTGGAAGTTCACATCATCTTTCGAAACTCCCAGAAACTCTGGAGCGTTCTCGCACAGTTTAGAACTTAAAGCAGGAACAAAGAGAGGAGTTCACTTGTCTTATCAGGACCCAAGGTTACAGCCAGCAGCAGAGGGAAATGTTTAGGAACAGACAGAGAAAGCTGGAGCCTTGTTCATGAAAAACAACGGATTAAACTGTCTTCTTATTTCTAAACAAAACAGTCGGGTCTCTGTGACCCGAGATTTCCCTTTAACACAGCAGTGAACACAGTTTAACTCTTAAAGAATAACACAGCTTAAAAGCACACATCATGAAAATGACAAAAGTTATTCTTTTGATCACATCAGCCTAAAATCAAAGATAGAAATAGTCTCTTTTGGTGACTATATTTATCAGATTACAGCTAAAAAAACAGGAGTTTTTGTTTGCGTACAGAACAATTTTAAAAGCTGGTAATTCACCATAAAAATGCTGACTTTTTTATGATGTCTTTGAGAAAACTCATCTGTCAACGTCTTATAACCAACAGGGGGCAGCTTCGAGTCTTAATTTTAATCACGAGGAAACTGATTTATTTCATTCAGTATTTAACTGAAAACTATCTTTTAGAGTTAGTTTCTAGTATGTTCGTGATAAACGCTCGAACTGCGGTCTTGTCAGAGACAAATCTATGTTGTTAGACAGTTTAGATGGCTTTAAAATGAATGTTTAAACTCTCAGTGAAACTCAGTTTGAGTGTCAGTGTGTGAACTGCTTGTCCCCCGCAATGCACCAGGAAATGACGACACAAATAGGCGGGTCGACGCAGCGCGTCACCAGCTCCACTGCTGTTGAGCGAGGCGGAGCTCGCTAAACAGATACGTGACGTCAACCAATCAATCACAGCGTATGTAGTTCATTCCCAAGCGTTCATGGTGAATGAAGTTCTTACCTCCGACCACGGCAGTGCCGGAAATGACGACAAAGTGGGTTGGTCGCAACGGCGTGCGTTCCCACTACAGCGAATCAGCGTTCGCCACGAGTGATTGACAGCTCACAGCTCTCGTTTCATCCAATCACAGCTCATAAACAAACGTGTACTAGGACACGTAGCTCTTTAACGTTAGCTTAGCACAACAGAACACAACTTTATAGACTCGTAACCAACTCAAACGCTTCGAATTAACTCCCCAAAACTCTGAAACGTGGCAATCACATTTAAAACAGGCACGACTAAGCTACGCTCAGTAACCAGCACGTCAACTGTAACACGACACGGACTCCCTCGGAGCCGCGTTCAGGTCGGTTCCGTCCACTTTAAAGGAGCAGAACTCGGGTTTCAGAACCACTATCCGACACCGTTCTAACAGTAATATGCTTCTATGACCTGCTCCAACATGTAAAATACCAGCACAGCAATCTTGTAGATGTTAAATTAGCTTTTCAGGCAATTTGACTCGGCGGTCATTTTGCAGTGAGATTGCCTCAGCTTGTGCAACGTAATCTGGACCGGGTCCTTATCAGAACCACCAAACACTTCCCACACAGCGAGACAGATCCCCACCAAACTACTTATAGCGTTTCAAAAGTTGAACAAATAACAATTTCAGCGTCAAATGTCATTAACTGCAGTCCTGCAATCGTTCTGAACACTTTTCCAGCCAAAATAATTAATCTGTTAGAGTCTAAAACTTGGATCCCAATATGCAAACATGACGTTACAGTTCATGACTGAGACCACAGATATCAATAAACTTTCAGAACCACGTACGAGGCCAGCAGAAGTGCATTCAAGAACGTGAAGAAGATCACCGGAAAAAACTTGAGTTCGAACGTTTGTTAGGCGAATTAACAACACAACGGGGTGCTGTACATGTTTGTGACGCTCACAGACAAAACAATGACCCGATCTGGTTAAAAACAAAACCAGAGCGTGAACTACATTACCAAGAAAAGGTCAAATCCCACTCGCTGGAGCTGGAAGGGACAAGTTCATCAACTCCCTCTCCTAATAAAGGCGAGAAGAAACATGTTTTTCAAACTAACAGACCACTTACTGAAGATGCCCGCTGGAACTATGACCCGAAGTGGTTAAGAGACCCAATATGGTTGAGAAGGACGAGCACACGCCCTGTCCCTGCACCTCGGACGAAGCTGCCCGAGATGAGCAAAAAACCACAAACGGTGGACGCCCGCTCTTTAAGTGACCCTCCGCGGTCTACACCGAGCAAAGGCCCTGCCCCTGCCCCTCGAACGGAACAGTCCGAGACCGGCAAAAAATCACAGAGGTTCCAGAAAAAAGGCAACGCACCACTAAGCTCTGAGGAGATAGTGGACAAAAGTTGGTTGTTTGAAAACTTGAATGATACAGAGGATGACCGAACTGGTACAATGCATGACTTTGTCTTTGATAACTCCGAGCACACAAATAACCAGCTGCTCAAAGCAAAGATTGAATTAATAAGGCAGAAGAGCAAACGACAAAGAGAAAAACTTCTCAAAAAAGGCCTTGAGTTACAACATCGGTTTAAACAATCAATGATGACACAGTGCGCTGTAACTGCTGTTGAGGCTCACATGCAAAACAAAACACCCACTGAGGTGTGCCCAGGTCAAAAGGTCGTATCCCAGTCGCAAAAAATAGGAGAGGTTCACTCTCCTATAGACAGCGAGGATAAACACCGTCGTCTCAAAGGTCCTCTGACCTCAGAAGAGGCAGAGAACATGCGTCGGTTGTTAAAAGAGTGGGATGATACTAGCGAGAATGAACACTATCGTCTCAAAGGCCTTCTGACCTCAGAAGTGGTGGAGAACACGCGTCGGTTGTTAAAAGAGTTGGATAATACTAGCAAGAATGAACAAGATTTTCAAACTGACATACACCGAAATGTTGGTACCAGTTGGAACAGTGACTCAAAATGGTTTAAAGGGAGCCCCGCCCCTGAAGCACCTCAGATTGAAAAATCTGAGACAAGCAACGAACCACAAAAGGTAGGTGTTCACTCTCTAAGAGACCCACAACGGTTCAGATCGAACCAGATGGGTGAAAACCAAGGTCCATCGGTGGGTGGACTTCAAAAGAAATTGAAGGATGAGGACCTATACTCATGTAACTATGCGTGGTCCCAACAGACACCCCCGAGCCTTGGAACTGCACCTCCCGCGCCTCGAACAGAACAGTTCGAGACAGGCAAAGAGTCACGAATGTCCCGGAATAATGGCCCAACACCTCTATGCTCGGAAGAGACAGAGGAAGTAAGTAGTTTGTCAGTAGATTTGAATGTTACTGTGCTTGACCAACCTGATACAATGAGTGGCGTTATCATTGATAATGACACTATCAACATTGACCAACCTGGAGCGATGTGTAGCACTGTCTTTCACAAAGACTCAGAGCACACAAATAACTCAGCGCACACTACTTCTGACATTGCCATGGATGTTGACAGCAAACCAATTGCTGACACACAACAACATCCTGAAGGTCATGATGCTGACAGCCAACAAGATGCTGACAGTAAGCAAGATTACACAGACAGAGTCACACGTGAACAGAAACGTGGGCCAAGACCTGTGAGGTTTCTGTGTAACTTTATACAAAGGGGGGTGGCTAAGAAAGCTTACCTGCCTATCACACTGGAAGGTGTCCTTGAGCGTGAAGCCCTCCTGGATGGCAGTTCTGATATAACTATTATGTCGGCCAAGCTGTTCGAGGAGCTGAGGACCGCCGCTAACGGTGTTGACAGGCAAATACCCTTTGAGAAATGTGCTATTAAGCTACAGGGTCTCGCAGAGACGAGAACAACCCTAACAGCTATGGCTATGGTTCACATGAAGATTGGCGAAATGACACTACACCACCCGGTGTACGTGTCTAAACTTGACTCATTCCCATTTTTGGTTGGCCAAGATTTTATAAACCGCTTCAACGCGATTATAGATTATGGTCGACGGAAAATGTGGAGCACAGTGAGAAAACCCCTGCCAATACAGGTGCTTCCTAGTTGCGATACAGACTGCCTAACCGCAGGTACCGCAAAGGACACACGGGACTGCTCATCCGAGGACGAGAGCCCGGTAAGTGAACCTTCAACTACAGGTGAGACAGAAGAGACCCAAAAGTTGGACCAAACTCCGGTCCAACAAGAGAACCTCCTCTGTGAGCTGACACATTCACGTCCCAGACAGTCTGTGTCTCCTGTGGTGTCCCTCAGGGGTCAGTTCTGGGGCCCCTGCTGTTTTCCCTTTACATGCTGCCTTTAGGTCAAATTATTAATCAGTTCAACATTTCTTTTCACTGTTATGCCGACGATACACAGCTTTACATCAGGACTGGAGCATCCTCATCTTCCACCTTGTCATCTCCATCTTCACTCACTGCCCTCTCTGCCTGCCTGGAGGCAATTAGGGCATGGATGAATCAGAACTTTCTTCAATTAAACTGCTCCAAGACTGAGGCCATACTGATTGGCACCCCTCACCAGGTACAAACATCTCCTATAACAACACTTTCCTTTTCTGGACAAGACATCCCCCTCTCCACCTCTGTTACTAATCTCCAATCTTACATTTGAAAATCACATTAAAGCTCCACTGACATCATCTTTTAACTTTCCATAAAATGGCACAACATATATACTGTATATATTAAGATTGACCTCTGATCGTTTTTGCTAAAACAATGTTAAATTAATTAAAATTCCTCTCAAAAAGTGTGCCATCTACCCGTCTGCATCCTGGGTCCCTGAACAGCTTTGATGAAGTTGCTCAGAGTGAGGTGGAGGCCATCATCAAGAAAATGAAGCCTTCATCCTGCGCCCTGGATCCCTTCCCCTCGTCTCTCATAAAATCTAATCACTCTGCAATAAGCCCATTAATCACACAAATAATAAATAAGTCTCTACAATCTGGTCATGTTCCACTGCCTCTAAAAACTGCCATCATTAAGCCTCTTCTGAAAAAATCTAATTTGGATCCCGACATTCTTTCTAATTACCGCCCAATTTCCCACCTCCCATTTCTGTCTAAAGTGCTGGAGAAAGCAGTTGCTGCTCAGCTGCAGGACCACCTACAACAACACTCCCTGTATGAGAAGTTTCAGTCTGGATTCAGAGCAGCTCACAGTACTGAGACTGCATTGCTGAGAGTTACCAATGATGTCCTTATAGCTGCTGACACTGGTTCACCCTCCATCCTTGACCTCACTGCAGCCTTCGACACTGTGGACCAAAGTATCCTCCTCCACTGTCTTCACGTGGAGGTCAGTCTCTGTGACACTGTCCAGGACTGGTTCATATCTTTCCTCTCCAATAGGCTAGAGTGTGTTAGTCTTGGCAACGCCACGTCCCAGACAGTCTGTGTCTCCTGTGGTGTCCCTCAGGGGTCAGTTCTGGGGCCCCTGCTGTTTTCCCTTTACATGCTGCCTTTAGGTCAAATTATTAATCAGTTCAACATTTCTTTTCACTGTTATGCCGACAATACACAGCTTTACATCAGGACTGGAGCATCCTCATCTTCCCCATTGTCATCTCCATCTTCACTCACTGCCCTCTCTACCTGCCTGGAGGAAATAAGGGCATGGATGAATCAGAACTTTCTTCAATTAAACTGCTCCAAGACTGAGGCCATACTGATTGGCACCCCTCACCAGGTACAAACATCTACTATAACAACAATTTCTTTTTCTTGACAAGACATCCCCCTCTCCACTTCTGTTACAAATCTTGGAATAAAAATGGACTCTCATCTTACATTCGAAAATCACATTAAGCTTCTGTTTAAAACCTGCTTCTTCCATCTTCGAAACATCTCCAGACTTCGCCCATCCCTAACTTTTTCTGATGCTGAGAAGCTCGTCCATGCTTTTGTCTCCTCCAGGCTTGACTACTGCAACTCCCTGTTTATTGGAATCCCTGGTAAATACCTTCAGAAGCTTCAATATATTCAAAACAGTGCAGCAAGGATTTTGTTGAGAGTTCGTAAATTTGAACATATTACGCCCATTCTCCATAACCTTCATTGGCTTCCTGTCGCCTACAGAATTCAGTACAAAACTGCTCTCATTACACATCAATGCTTACACGGAACTTCACCAGATTATCTAAAGGACATTCTTGTTCCATATTCATCCACCCGGTCTCTACGGTCACAGAACAGTAATCTCCTTCACATTCCGAGAACCAAATTAAGGACCATGGGAGACCGGGCTTTCAGTGTGGCTGCCCCCGCCTATGGAACTCTTCCTGACTGCCTGAGAGCTCCACAGTCCCTGGTTGACTTTAAAAGCGGCTTGAAGACCTTTCTTTTTAAGCGAGCCTACTCTGCCTCCTCATGATTCTATCTGTAATCTTAGTTGATACTATTATTGATTTTACTTGTTTTATCACTTGTTTTATTTGACCTTTAATTTTGTTGCACTTTGTAGCACTTTGAGATTTTCATTAATGAAAAGTGCGTTATAAATTAAATTCATTATTATTATTATCGTTTATCGCAATAATTTCTGAGACAATTAATCGCTCAGCAAAATTTGTTATTGTGACAGACCCACCTTCTCCAAGAGCATTGATGGCCTCGACCTTCTTCTCGCTAGCCTGATCCATCATCTCTTCTGTGATCTGAGGACAGTAATCATCCCACACATTCAAAGCAATGACACTTATTTTTGTTACAAGTTTATCTGTTAAGCCTTTAATCTTTGTGAATTTCACTCATGTAACAAAAAAATAAATAAATAAAAATCTAACATTTCACCTCAGTGTTTTCAAATTCACCCATTTCCTGCGGTTCTTCCAGGTCCGGCTCGATCACTCCTTCATTGTCGATTTCTGGGAAACAAAAATTCATTTTCCCTTTTCATCTTTCACACAGCAAGTACCTAAGGTTTAGATCAGGTGTGTATCTACAGTTCACAAATGAACGCTCATGAGGGGGAACTGAGTCAAAGAGATGATCAGAGGCCACACAACAGACTTTTTACTTTTTTCATTCATTCATTCATTCAACCTTTATTTATACAGGCTAGCCTCGTTGAGCCACGGGGACTCATTTACAAGAGGGACCTGTCTCACTCACACCCAGGGTCAATTTAGAGTTACCAATCAGCCTAACACTTTAATTAAAAAACACATATACTACTCGAATACAAATAAACAAAACCTGAAATTAATAAACTGAACAGGATTCAAGTTGGATCAAACTGGACTGTATTAAAATGGATTGAACAGAATATTTTTTTCTTTTTAGTGCCCTGAAATATCTTCTGTTGTGAACATGTTTGGTGCACATGCTTCTAAATATATCTTACTTTGACTTTGTGAAGTTGAGCATATGATTATTTGCATTTTAAAATTACAATAAAAAAATAAAAAAACGTTGGTTACGTACTGCAACCCCAGATTCTATGAGTATAGGCGCAGCCCTTTAAGGCTAGTGGGTTTATCCCTTCGCACGCAGCACAGCACTGCAAACTTTAGTCCACGCCCACCTGCTGTGTGGGCCCCACCCCGATCCTTATAAATTACGGTGAGACCGGACAATTGGCTCCCAAATAGCTTTTTTTCTTCAGCCATTTATGAACCAGTGAGGCCCAGAGCTTAAAAGGCTGCGCCTATACTGTACTCACAAGCCGTTTACGCATTTGCCGGCCCTCCCCGGTCCCGCTCGTCTCTGGTTGGCCCAGAGCCAGCTCTGGCCCGCCCTCGTTGATTACGCACTGTCCGGAGAGCAAGCCTTGAAGTGGGTGGGGTGTTCACTTGACGTGGGTGGGGTATTCACTTGACGTGGGTGGGCAGTTCTTACCGAAAAGCTCAAAAAGGATATGACGTCAGTTTGTCTGCGACCCATCAACAACGCCGAACATGGAGGACGCGGAGCTCATGTATGTGTTGATGCTGCTGATCGAAGTGCTTCAGTTACACACTGCAGTACTAAAAGCGATATGTGAACGTCGAGAGAGATGTCGAGTCAGACGAAAAATCGCGAGGCGACGTAGAGCACAGTGGTACCGAAGGTTCTGCATGGCTGTACAGCAACGTGAAACAACGAGACAGCGTCGACTGGTAAGCGGTTAGCCAGCTAGCATAATTAGCTTGATGTTACACGAAATAGCAACGAAAGTAATAACCAAATAATGTATCTGAATGACCACTAATGGCCCGGGACATGTGTCTAGATGTTTATCTATATTTGAACTTACTATTAAGTCATTAGTAATGTTTTTATTTTGTTGTTGTCCGATTTAGATGATGTGCCGCCTACGGGGACCGTCTGTCTGGGCCTACGAACGCAGCTCTAACTGGTGGGACAATGTGGTTCCAACATTCACCGAAAGGCAATGGATTGAAAACTTCCGTATGTCTGAGGAAAGTTTTAAGTACATCTGCTCCAAATTACGACCAGCATTGGAGCGGAAAGACTCTACATTTAGGAAGTGTGTGGGATTAAAAAAAAGAGTAGGGATTGCTCTGTGGAAGCTAGCTACAGGATCAGAGTACAGGAGCATAGGGCATCTGTTTGGTGTTGGCGTAACAACAGTATGTAATTGTGTTCAAGAGTTTTGTACAGCTGTACATGATTTAATGGTACCCGAGCTTATTAAATTTCCAACTCCTGAACGCTTTAATGAGATGGCAGCCTATTTTGAGGAGAGGTGGGGTCTCCCCCAGTGTGTGGGTGCTGTTGACGGTTCCCACATTGCCATCAAAGCACCATCTGAGTACCGCAAAGACTATTTTAACCGCAAGAGCTGCCACTCAATTCTCCTTCAGGGTGTTGTTGATGGAGACGGCCTCTTCTGGAACATCAGTTCTGGACAGCCAGGTAGTTTGCATGACTCCAGAGTGCTGAGACTGTCTTCGCTGGGGGAACTGGCAGCGCAAGGACGGCTTTTTCCACCGCACACCAGAGACATCGAGGGTGTCAGTGTCGGCTACTACATCCTCGGAGACTCTGCATACCCTTTACAGAACTGGCTAATGAAGCCTTTTTCTGACAATGGACGTTTAACACAGGAGCAGCAAACCTACAATTACAAGCTCAGTCGGGCGAGAGTAGTGGTTGAGAACGCTTTCGGACGGTTGAAAGGAAGGTGGCGTTGTTTGCTGCAGAAGAACGAGTGTGACATAGACCTTGTCAGAATTATGGTGACAACTTGCTGTGCTTTGCACAATCTGTGCGAAAGTCATCGGGCGACGTATGACGACACCTGGGATGTGGAACCCGCTGGCCCACATCGTGCTGGAGGCGCTGCAAATGGAGGTGGAGCAGGAACTGCTGTACGCAATGCCCTTGTCCAGCTGCTGCAACGTAACGTGATTTGAAATGTCCATTTTCCTATCTGTTCATTAAATGTAAACATTGTATGACAGTCTGATTTACTGTACATTAAAAGTACACAAAATGTCAGTTGTTGTTGGTTCAATACACATAAATATTTTTAATCTATAACATACTATACACTGTCATATATATATACAGTATATATACACTATACAGTATATATACTCTATACAGTATATAAACTGAATACAGTTTATATACTGTATACAGTATATAAACTGTATGGAGTATATATACTGTATGCAGTACATGTACAGTATATATAAATGTACTACATACAGTATATGTACTGTATACAGTTAAAATACTGTATACAGTACATGCACTGTATACAGTATATGCACTGTATATGCACTGTATATAGAACATGCACTGTATACAGTACATGCACTGTATACAGTACATGCACTATATACAGTACATGCACTGTATACAGTATATGCACTGTATACAGTATATACACTGTATACAGTATATATCCTGTACATGTACTGTAATGTACATGTACCGGTAATGTATATGTTCTGCCACTGCCCAATCCATCTAATTTATTTATGTGCGTTTGCTGATCACAGCCATGT
>JBBPBX010002835.1:64029-75816 GCA_038048925.1 Garcialebias charrua | reverse complement strand
CGCTAATTAAAAAATTAGTTCCACAATTTCTAAAACGCTTATTAATTTTTTTAGGTCCACAATTTCAAAAGCACAAATGTCTTATGAAAATTAGGGGAAGCTAATCTAATCCGCTATTTATATATTTCTATATTATATATATATATATATATATATATATATATATATATATATATATATATATATATATATTTATATATATATATATATATATATATATTTATATATATATATATTATATATATATATATATATATATATATATATATATATTTATATATAGCCGGCAGCGTTATCAATATTTGCACTACACTGCCAACTGAAAAGTAACAAAAATGATCCTAAAAGGATGAAATTACAAAAATCAAAGGATTTATTTAATACTTTACGTACATATATTCTATTCGGCCACGAAATTAACAAAAAATAGAATGATCTTTTAATCCCTAAAACCACGTTTAAATCTCAAATACACGGGTGTGTCGCCACGGCATTTATACATGAAAGTAACCCAAATACATAAAACTAACGACTCGCCGTCGAATGGTCGACACAAAACGCACAATAAAATCCTCCGGCCACGTTAATTTGGCTTGAAACAGCTGGGTTTTCTAAGGATTTCCATTAGTAACCCACAACCAACCGGCAGAAACAGTTAGCGTCTATAGGTACTCAACAGATTTAATGAAAAGTAATTAAAATACATGACAATAACGACTCACCGTCGCGTGGTGTACACAGAACACAAAATAGAATCCTCCGGCCACGTTAATTTGGCTTGAAACAGCTGGGTTTTCTAAGGATTTCCATTAGTAACCCACAACCAACCGGCAGACACAGTTAGCGTCTATAGGTACTCAACAGATTTAATGAAAAGTAATAAAAATACATGAAAATAACGACTCACCGTCGCGTGGTGTACACAGAACACAAAATAGAATCCTCCAGCCGCGTTAATTTGGCTTGAAACAGCTGGGTTTTCTAAGGATTTGTCCAAGTACCCAGCACAAACAGCTAGCCACGGAATTAGCCCCTGAGTTCACCTCTAACCCGGAAGCTGTCGAGATGGAATAGTCCATTTTTAGTAGGGGGATAATGAAATCAACCGTTTTTTAAATTGCTTATTTAATGATTGTTTTCATCGTAACTATAATTATTTTTATGTTAAATGTAGATTAACAAGCAGGATCAATGTTAGGAATTAGGTGACTGGCCGGGGCGCGGCGGGGCCGGGGCCTCATGCTGATGGGATCCCCAGGCATTTACCTACATGGTAGATCCCCCCCTCTGCTCCCTCCCCCCTCCAACCCTCCCTCCCCCCTCCAACCCTTCCTCCTCTCTGCTGTTTACGGTGGGGAAAAAGGTAAAACAAGCAGCATTATGAGCTTGTAAATAAGTTTATTGGTTTTTACTGATAGATAATTAGTTATTAGCGGTACTGCATTTTAAATAAAAATAGCAGAAATCCGCTTATGAATTATAAAAGTTAGTCAATTCACAAAAACGCTGACAAAAAGTTTAGGTCCACTGTAAGCGGAATAGCGCTTTAGCGCTCCCTAGCGTTCATTCGCCCACCTTTGCTCAGAACCATCCTTTTGTGATACTTTGACATTTTGTCAATCGCAGCCAGTGGTACAGAGAACTTCTGCCATTAATTCTTTATCTCACTGGCTTACAGCCTGTATCACTTATTCTTTTATTTCAGGTGAACGTTTAGGTGTGGTTAAGAACAAAAGTAATTTCTTTTAACTTCCTCATTGTGATAAATTGTGTTTGGGGGAGTGGTGTTGCAGAGGTTAAAGAAGGTGTGCCTGTGATTGTAAGGTTGCCAATTCAATTCCCCGGATCGACAACATCAAAATGTGGGTGGGAAAGGTGAAACACCCGCACCTGCCTGCACCGTCATTTACCCCACTCTGGGCCCTTGAGCAAGGCCCTTAACCCCCACCATCTGCTTCCCTGGTTGCCCTAGATGGCAGCTCTCGTCTCCACACAGAGGCTGTGGTTGTGTCAGGAAGAGCATCCAGCGTTTAAACAATCACCAAGTCTTCATGTGAGTTAGTTCGCTGCAGTGACCCTTGAAGGGACCAGCGGAACAAAGAAAAGAAATTGTGAGAAATTTGTTTTACCTAAAAAAAAACAACAGCCTTAAAATATAAAGAAATGGACGTCTTAACAATAATGTCCCATTATCTCCCATGCTAACATTAATACTGTTTATTATTATTATTATTATTATTATTATTATTATTATTATTATTATTATTATTATTATTAAACTTTGAGACTTATTTAATATTACTAAACTTACCTCAAGTTACCTTTTTGGACATGCATGCATATACGTTTATTAATATTAAATAAATTGTGGTAAATGGAGCTTATTTATATAGCGCTTTCCAGCCCCCTGTGAGGAGCCCCAAAGCGCTTTACAATACCAGCCATCCACCCATTCATTCACACATTCATACACTGGTAGTGGTAGCCTGCCTTGCAAGGCGCCATCCAGACCTACCGGGAGCAACTCAGGGTTAAGTGTCTTGCCCAGGGACACAACGACACATGGTGGGCGGACGCGGGATTCAAACCTCCAACCTTCCGATCGGGGGTCGACTGCCATTACCACTGTGCCACGGTCGCCCCTTAAAATAAGTTTTAAAGTTAAAAATAAATCCTGCTCACACAAAACACCTTTGTTTTTAATAGCTTTAAAGTGGATGTGAAAGTGTTTAAATGGCTTTAAACATCTACCGTAAGTTCAAGGCATAAGCCAACACAGACATGTTCCTGTTTTTAGTATTCTACTTTGCTTTATAATGTAGCTGTTTTTGTTTATTTTTTAAATATATATATAATTTTCTTATATTTTTCAATTCATATGCTCTTTTATGATTGATTACTGATAAATATCTGAGGGTAAACTATGGGCCAGTTTACACGGCGCGTATTTTGAGTGTAACCGCTACTTTCTCTTTGCGACTTTGCTTATCGCCTACACGACACCGCTGGCCCCCCTCGATGACACCGATACTTTTCTGACCCTGCTCTCAAGGTGGAACTTTTTCGCTGACCCCCCGTTGATAATGTAAACATCTCCCGTGGAGCTTTTGTTTGAACACATGCACGCAGCACGCACGCGCAGACAGCCGGCATTTTAACAATGGCGGTGGACTGGACAGTGGACACACGCACCACTTTCTGAACTATAGCTGATGGAATATATTTTGATTCTCATATTTAATTATTCTACACCTTACCTGCATCTGTGTTGGAAGAGAGCAGCTGCCTGGATCCAGTTGTCTGTTAACGAGGCAGTCGGACATTTCACGTGTCACGCTGCACTATAACATACTAAATGTGCTATATATTAACAGTTTAACAATAATAAACAGTATTTATGTTAGCGTGGGAGATATTTACATTTATCTGAGCTAAATGAAGCTATCTGGACTCGTTACGTCATGCCTAACATGCTGCATGTTGAAAATGAAGACACCAGGTTGATTTTTAATTTATTTATTTATTCAACACCACAAACTCATGTCACAAACACTGAGAATTAAATTGAACACTTTTAAAAACACGTTAACCGAACTTTAAT
Source organism: Garcialebias charrua (assembly GCA_038048925.1). Classification (NCBI taxonomy): domain Eukaryota; kingdom Metazoa; phylum Chordata; class Actinopteri; order Cyprinodontiformes; family Rivulidae; genus Garcialebias; species Garcialebias charrua. The sequence continues at coordinate 72,215 of JBBPBX010002835.1, read as the reverse complement.
GAACTGGACTCTGTTGTTTTCATCCCACTGGACCCACATCCGAACCGCCGGTCCGCTTCGTGGAACAGCTTCGACCTCGCAGGAAAAAAATAAAAATAAAACCTCAGTTGGTTGTTCTGTGATCGAACTAAACACAAGGAAACATTATTAAGAACATTGTTTACCTTGTAGCGCTGCTGTAAATCAGCTGATTCTCACGGACTAAAGTCAGACATGTTGACTCGGTTCCGGTCCAGTCAGCAACTGGTGCGCAGATGAAGCGGTCCACTTGGTGTCAGATCTGTTGACTCTTATCCAAATTCCAGCTTTAACTTGTTGTTAACTTGTTGACAACAACTTGTAGTAGCTGAACTTTTAGCCAGAGAGGAAAACAGGCTGCCTCGTGTGCTCTGTTTGTTTACCTCAGGCAGCAGTGGCACGCGTGCGCAGTAGTGAAGGTTCCAAAAATCACAGCGCCATCTAATGGCCCAGCATGGTAACTACAGTAAATTCATGAGTACGGGGGGTGGGGGGGAGAGAGTCGTATCCACAGAATTCGCCCATGTCAACGCAAAACTTTCAACCTAATTAACATACCCAAAAGTTGCGTTTCCCCCACACAGTGTCTGTGTAAACAGGGCCTATATCTTGTCTGCAAGTATCAAGCTGCTAAATACTTTGTTTTCTACAGCTGATAGTGGTTGGTCATTAATTACGATGAAATTCAGCAACTTTTCGGTAAACATTCGAGTTCTGAGGCTTCAGCGGTGTGTTCTTCTCGTTCAGTCCGAAGCAGGCAGTCTGATTTTGGTCAGCCGTGCTGAGTCTGCCCCTCTTTCGAGATGGGCAGACTGAGCGGGTTCGGACTGAATGAGAAGAACACACTGCTGAAGCCTCGGAGCTTGAATGTCCATCGCAAAACTAATTTTACCACGGTTTAATGTGCTACGTTTGATTAAGTTTGTTGTATTGTAGGTCACAACCGATCTTCCCCCTCTCTGTACAGCGGCTCTGCAGACATTGCACGTTGCGGTCTTGCGGTGTTTAGTGTAAAATGCTTCCACACAGCGGACATGTTTCGATTAAAAGTTGGTTAGCTTTTAGCCACAGTGCTACTGTTCAGTCCTCACGTTTTAGCTGGTTGCAAACTATTAAATAGACTTCCTATCTGAGGCGGGTCTTATTACTCTGGGCTTCATGAGACGCGCCCCCATTCAGGAAATCCATTCCATAGTTTGAAGCCAACTTGCAGAGCAGCAGGCAGGGAATCACATGGAGACTTTTCAGCAGACACACACATGCATCATGGATTGGAAATCTCGGCAGGTTGGATTGGAAAAATCTGATGCGTAAATTATGCTGGTATTGCACGCCGATACGATAGCGGATTGGGCCCCATCCCTGCTAATCAGTGAGACTACCGAAAAAAAAAAAGACTTCAGTTTGCTAGGGAGCATAAAGATTGGACTCTGGAGCAATGGAAGAAGGTCATGTGGTCTGATGAGTCCAGACTGACCCTGTTCCAGAGTGATGGGTGCATCAGGGTAAGAAGAGAGGCAGGTGAAGTGATGCACCCATCATGCCTAGTGCCTAGTCAACAGTGCAAGATCTTAGTGAAACATTAATGTAACACTGGATGGAAATAGATCTTGTGATGTTGCAGAAGCTTATCGAAACAATACCACAGAGAATGCATGATGTAATCAAAGCTAAAAGTGGACCAACAAAATATTAGTGTGTGTGACCTTTTTTCTTTGGCCATGCAGTTTGTATGTTACCATGGTGATCTAGTATTTTCTGTGAAACCAAAAACTCTGACTTTCAACTTAATTTAGTCGTCAAAGTCATTTACCTCACTTCATGGTCCAACCCTCAGGGTTAAAATTTGCTGTGGTCTTTAATAAAAATAAAAATTAACTTTTCTCTATTTTAGCTGGTTGTTAAATGCTCTGCACATTATGAAAATGGGATTTTTGTTTTCTTGTGACTAACATTTTCTCCAGGCTGAGTAGGGTTTGTATTTGTTAGTTTTTTTCTTTCTGTTTCTAAAAATGAATTCTCAAACCTGTCCTCACTCTCTTTGAGAATTGCTACCTTTTATGCCTTTGAAAACCCATTAAACTCAAAACTCAAATTGTGATTTGTCCTCCCACAGATGCACACAAAATAGCTGTTGTTGCATGAACTGTACGACAAACGCAAATCAAAGATGCAATTTAAAAACGGACAACTGCTTAACGTTAAAGGGTTGCCCACTGGTTCCCATCTACAGTTGAGAGATTTTGTTTTACATTATTTCACAGAATAATTCAACAGTTTCAACTCAGCATCTTTAGACTTTGAACTCTTGTTTCAGAAGAACTTGCTCAGAAACTCAGAAATTAGCTAAAAACATGCTGAATTGTAGCCGAAGTACAAGAACGAGCCTAAATTAGCAGAATAAAGCAGAAATAACACATATTTGCTGAATTGGGTTTAAACTAGTTGAAATGACCACAAAAATTAGGAAATTAGCTGAAAAGGATGAAAATGGCAACAACAAAAAAAAGCTGAAAAGTAGCTGAAAATGCAGAAAGATTAAGAAGGAAGATTAAGAAGGAAGCAGAAAGAGCTGAAATGAATTTAAGAATAGGAAATTAGCTTAGCTAAACATTCGCACAAAACAACTATGTAAAGTACATGAAAAAGCAGAAAATGCTGAAACTAGCAGGAAAAAAGCTTAAAGGAGCATAACAAGCTAAAATTATCATAAAGAAGTTAATTTGGTTGAAAATAGAAAAAATATTTTGAAAAACTTGAATTTGTTTGAAAACAGCTGAAATAATAATAATAATAATAATAATGAATTTAATTTATAACGCACTTTTCATTAATGAAAATCTCAAAGTGCTACAAAGTGCACATAATTTAAATGTCAATAAAACAAGTAATAAAACAAGTAAAATCAATAACGGTATCAACTAAGATCAAAGATACAATCATGAGGAGGCAGAGTATGCTTGGTTAAAAAGAAAGGTCTTCAAGCCGCTCTTAAAGTCAACTAACTGTGGGGCTCTCAGGCAGTCAGGAAGAGAGTTCCACAGGCGGGGGGCAGCCATACTGAAAGCCTGGTCTCCCATGATCCTTAATTTGGTTCTCGGAATGTGAAGGAGATTACTGTTCTGTGACCGCAGCGACCGGGTGGATGAGTATGGAATAAGAATGTCCTTTAGATAATCTGGTGAAGTTCCATGTAAGCATTGATGTGTAATGAGAGCAGTTTTGTACTGAATTCTGTAGGTGACAGGAAGCCAATGAAGGTTATGGAGAATGGGCGTAATATGTTCAAATTTACGAACTCTCAACAAGATCCTTGCTGCACTGTTTTGAATATATTGAAGCTTCTGAAGGTATTTGCCAGGGATTCCAATAAACAGGGAGTTGCAGTAGTCGAGCCTGGAGGAGACAAAAGCATGGACGAGCTTCTCAGCATCGGAAAAAGTTAGGGATGGGCGAAGTCTGGAGATGTTTCGAAGATGGAAGAAGCAAGTTTTAAACAGAAGCTTAATGTGATTTTCAAATGTAAGATGAGAGTCCATTTTTATTCCAAGATTTGTAACAGAGGTGGAGAGGGGGATGTCTTGTCCAGAAAAGGAAATTGTTGTTATAGTAGATGTTTGTACCTGGTGAGGGGTGCCAATCAGTATGGCCTCAGTCTTGGAGCAGTTTAATTGAAGAAAGTTCTGATTCATCCATGCCCTTATTTCCTCCAGGCAGGTAGAGAGGGCAGTGAGTGAAGATGGAGATGACAATGGGGAAGATGAGGATGCTCCAGTCCTGATGTAAAGCTGTGTATCGTCGGCATAACAGTGAAAAGAAATGTTGAACTGATTAATAATTTGACCTAAAGGCAGCATGTAAAGGGAAAACAGCAGGGGCCCCAGAACTGACCCCTGAGGGACACCACAGGAGACACAGACTGTCTGGGACGTGGCGTTGCCAAGACTAACACATTCCAGCCTATTGGAGAGGAAAGATTTGAACCAGTCCAGGACAGTGTCACAGAGACCGACCTCCACATGAAGACGGTGGAGGAGGATACTATGGTCCACAGTGTCGAAGGCGGCAGTGAGGTCAAGGAGGACAAGCACCTGTGTGCTTGTGCTGTCAAATTAGCTAAACAATGTTAAATTAGTAGCTGAAAAGCTAGAATAAGCTTAAATTAGCATAAGAAAGCAGAAAGCACACATTTGCCCAATTACCTGTAAGCTGAAATCAGTAGAAGTCAAAGTCAAAGTCAACTTTAATGTCAGAACTGCAATATGTACAGGACATACACAGGATTGAAATTGCGTTTCTCTCAGTCCCTCGGTGCAACAGTAACCATCTAAACTAGGGTTGCAACAACGAATCGATAAAATCGATAAAAATCGATTTTTAAAAGTGTTGGCAACGAATTTCATCATCGATTCGTTGTGTTGCGCGATTATGCTGCTTTCACGGCGCCGCAGAGCTGTTTAGTTCACCGGTAAAGCTTTGTCAAAGCTGGCTGACTGAATAAAGTTTGAAAAAGAAAAACTCTGCAGCGTCAGCGCGCTACGTGTGTGTGGCTTCTGAACAGAGCGAGGAGGGAGAAGAACAGAGACTGTTTTCAAAGTCTATTTTACAAATGACCGACGCGACTCAGAGAAAACTATAAAGTTCTCCAACGTGTGGGAGCTCGACCCTTCATAAAGATAAAAAAGCTTTGAAAAGTGACGACGCGACACGAGATAACCACGCGGATGAAAATGTTAACATGACGGGCTTCACCACGGTGTGAATGAAGGAAGAGCAGCAGGTAAGTCTTAAACCATATTTGTTCTGTTTCAAAGTGAGAAAACATGATATCAGTGTCTCTGGTAGCTGCTTGTTTCTTAGCTGTGACAGAGAATGTGTGTGTTTTTATTTTTAATGTAACGATACAAGCAGTGTTTAAATGTGTTTTATAAATAAATCTAACACAAAGATGGTGATAATTTAATGATTTAGCTTCAACTTTTAATTTGCTGGCAAAGTCTGAAGCCACTGCATTGTATGGAAGGATGAATTGCATTTAAACAGGAATTACAGTAATTTATTTCATCTACTCAAGTGTGTGTAATTAGTATTTTATATTTGTGTGTGTGTGTGCTGCGTGTGTGTTTAACCTAGCACTGTAAGTGAAACAAGGCATTTCTTGAGTTACTGTAAATTATGATATAATACATATAAACTCTCTCTCATTCCAGAAAACAACAACAAACAATGACAGCCTTCATGATGGACAGACATCATGCACACCACAGCAAGCAGCAGAGACTGAAAGATCCTTACATGAACGTCACTGACATGAGGCCTCTGTCGATGGTTGAAGACGAAGACTTCACTGCCATGATGCCCACTTTTAACCCAGGTTACAGTGATCCACACTTTTTCATTCAACCTTTATTTATACAGGCTATCCTCGTTGAGCCACGGGGACTCATTTACAAGAGGGACCTGTTTCACTCACACCCAGGGTCAATTTTAGAGTTACCAATCAACCTAACATGCATGTTTTTGGACTGTGGGAGGAAACCGGAGCACCCGGAGAAAACCCACGCATGCACGGAGAGAACATGCAAACTCCACCCAGAAAGGCCCCCGGACCGGGATTTGAACCTTGGACCTTCTCGCTGAGAGGCAGCAGCTCTACCAGTTGCGCCACCGTGCTGCCCACACTTGATCCACACTTGTAATGGTAAATGGACTGTACTGTACTTATATAGCACCTTTCTATCTAATTGATACTCAAAGTGCTTTACACTGTTTATAGTAGTGTAAAGCACTACATGTCCTCATTTACCCATTCATACAGCACTCTACTAGATTACAAAGAACAAATCATTCTAAAGAGACAAATCCGAGCTTTAGCTCACATTCATACACCAATGGGGCACAAACATGGGGTTCAGTGTCTTGCCCATGGACACTTAGGCATGTGACTGCTGGTGGATTCCAACCCCCAACTCTTGCATTGGAGGACGACTGCTCTAACAACTCAGCCACAGCTGCCCCATCCAGGTTAAAACAATCCACACCTTTAATCCAGGTTACACTTGTCCCTCAAAAACACATTTTACAAAGTAGCTACATTTTGTGCAGGTATAAATCATACATTTGTATATATGTTTGTGTACATTTATTTTTTATTGAAGCTGACTAACTTTATTTTTTAATTATTCAATATTTTACTAACAGAATAGTCAAGTAGAAACCTGTTTTTTGTGCGATTTGATATGTCAGTCAAATTTTGGAATAAAGAGGTGATAATTAAAACTTGTTTCTTGTTTCTTTTTTTTTTTCGATTCATTGATTAATCGAAAAATAATCGACCGATTAATCGATTATTGAAATAGTCGTTAGTTACAGCCCTAATCTAAACACTAAACACTAAAACATTTAATAAACATAAGCATAAAATAGTAAAAGTGTAACACTGTCCTGAGTTTTTCCATAGTAGTATAAAAGTATGAAAATTTACACCAACACTGAAACACCAAACACCCCTAAAACACCAAACACCCAATGAACATAAGCATAAAATGAAATAATAAAAGTGTAATACTGTCCTGAGTTTTTCATAGTAGTATAAAAAGTATATCTATAAAATAAACTGAAGGTTCTAGCATTGACATTTGCAAAGAGTGGCACAGCAGCATATGAGTTAATGTACACAGTATATGTATGAGGTAGTTGATGTTGGTATATAGGCAAAGTGGCATATGCAGTAAGGCACATAAGGCACATTTGGCATCCTTAGATAAGGCTAGTCAGAGAATACTGTATATGTATCAGCAGTAGTGTAGATATAAAAGTAGTGTAAATGTAAACAGTAGTAATAAATGTAAAACAGTAGTAATAAATGTAAACCGTATTAATAAATGTAAACAGTGAATGTAAACAGTAGTAAGACTATAGGCAGTAATGTAATACAAACATTAGTGCAAATATGAGAAGTAGTGCAAACTGAATGAGCACATGACCGAGAGTTTAGTGAATAACCCGTTTGATGACACAGGGTCCAGTGTTAAAAACTTTGTGTTGAGTGGTAATGTGTGAGAAAGTTTTTTGTGTTAAGGCAGTTCAAATGGGAGGGGAGGCAGAGCAGGCAGAGTGTTTAGCATTCTGACTGCCTGATGAACAGAGCTGTCTCTCAGTCTGCTGGTTCGAGCCTGGAGACTCCTCAGTCTCCTCCCTGATGGCAGCAGTCTGAAGCGGCTGTGTAGTGGGTGTGTGGGATCACCTGCCATGCAGTGGGCTTTCCGAGTGAGGCGTTTGCTGTGTAAGTCCTGCAGTGAGGGCAAGGAGGTGCCGACGATCTTCTCAGCTGCTCTCACGATGCGCTGGAGGCTCTTGCGGCATGATGCAGTACATGCACCAAACCACACCGTGATGCAGCTGGTCAGGACACTTTCTATGGCACCCCTGTAGAAGGTGCACATGATGGGGGTTGAAGCTCCAGCCCTTTTCAGCTTGCGGAGAAAGTAGAGGCGCTGGTGAGCCTTCTTGGCCAGTGCTGCAGTGTTCCTGCTCCAGGACAGGTCCTTTGAGACGTGCACTCCCAGGAACTTGGTGCTGTCCACTCTCTCCACTGCGGTGCTGTTGATGGTCAGAGGGGCATGTTGTGCATCCCTCTTCCTGAAGTCCACGACAATCTCCTTTGTCTTCTCCACGTTGAGAGTGAGATTGTTGTGTCCGCACCACAAGGCCAAGCGGCTCACCTCGTTCCTGTAGTCCGTCTCATCGTTGTTGCTGATGAGACCTACCACTGTTGTCGTCCGACAAACTTGATGAAGTGGTTGGAGCTGTACGATGGTGTGCAGTCGTGTCGTGAACGACACGACTGAAATTAGCACACAAAAATGGACATTATCTGAAAAAAGCTGAAATTAACAAATAAATAAAATAAACTGATGAAAAGTAGCTAAGATTTCAGAAAGAAGCTTAAATTACCAGAAAGAAGTGGAGAGAGCACATGTTTGCTGAATTAGGCTGAAAAAAGTTTAAATGTGCAAAAAATGTGGAATTAGATGGAAAAAGTAGCCTGGTTAAAACCAGACCCTTGTCCTTCACTTCGCTTCGTACTAGGGTCTGGGACTTCTCCCATAGACAACGATTTCTCCGGTAGATTTTTGACCGGACCAATCAGAGAACAGAAGGCGGAG
>JBBPBX010002835.1:46061-61304 GCA_038048925.1 Garcialebias charrua | reverse complement strand
GTGAAGTGATGCAACCATCATGCCTAGTGCCTCATCATCAATGCAAGATCTTGGTGACAAATTGATGCGACATTGGATGGAAGTAGATCTTGTGACATTGCAGAAATTTATTGAAACAATGTCACAGTGAATGCATGATGTAATCAAAGCTAAAGGTGGTCCGAGGAAATATTAGTGACCTTTTATTTATTTATTTTTTGTGTGGCAACTTCTTTTTTTGGCCAGGCAGTGCATCTTCCCTTAGGCCTTCCTCTTAGGTTTTTTTCCTGGCAGCTGCATTTCTAACATCCTTCTACCAATATACCCACTGTCCCTCCTCTGGACATGCCCAAACCATCTCAGGCTGGCCTCTTCAACTTTATCTTCCTGTTGTTCAACCTGTGCTGTACCTCTGATGATATCATTCCTAATATTATCTATCCTTGAAACTCTTAAGGAGAACCACACCATCTTAATTTCCACTATTTTCAGTTCTGTCTCCTGTCCTTTTTGTCAGTGCCACTGTCTCCAGACCATACAACATACCTGTGTATGTTTAGGCTGGTTATGTTGCCCTAAAAACACATAAAATGTTTATTCAGGTTTAAAATATATAATGAGAACCCTACTACCCTATTTTGTTTATTCCTGACTTGTCTGATGTGTAAATTTTAAGTCTGTAAATCAAACATATTTTGCTCTGTTCAAATAGTCCACTGAGCCAAACAAGGTTGGTAAAAGGCCAAAGACAGATAAGATATACAAGCTTGTAATGAGACAACAGACAGTGTAATCAGGCAGTGTATACTGATTTAAAGAGTGGGCTGGCCCTTCACACACATGCCCTTTGAACTCAATAAAAGTAGACCCAAACATTTCCTCTGGTCCAACTAGTGATTTTCATGTCCCATTCTTGTTGCTTGACAGCTTGTAAGCAATAGGGACTAACTTACTCCCACTAGGCCAAAGCTGTTTGTGTATTGGCTTGTTAGTGGTGTTTGTCTGAATCTCATTGATTGGTTCTTGTGTCAGCTTGGACACGATGGCTCCACTAAACTTTGTATACAAGATCCCAAGGAGCAACATTAAGTTGCTTAACATGACTTTATGGTGAAGTCCTGCCTGCACAGCTGAAAAATATTTGTGCTGTTTCATGCAGCAATGCAACACACACACTCACAAACACCTCTGAAGTATTGGCAGGAATTATTAGCACAAGTTTTGTCTCTCTGTGTGTGTTTACCAGTGATATCATCTTGTTAGCAGTAAAAGGCCATTGTTAACCTTAGATTAATTACCACACACACTTCCTTCCCTCTTGCATCTCTTCTTTGACCTTTTAAAGTTGAAATGTATTCAGAGAAGCCACCCACCCGGCCATTAGACGAGTGAGTACAAACCCCAAGAGCATATGTAGGTGGTTAACTACATCAAGAGTACAACTACATTCCTTTATTAAGTTGTTTCAAAACCCTAAGTTAATTATGTTGTTAATAACAACATAATTCCTGCCAACTCCATAACAACTTGTTATTGAGTTGGCAGGAATGGCTGAATAGAGAAGTGCAAAGCTGTTCACTCCAATAGAAAAACTGCAACGTGTTGTGTAAATGTACTTTTCTTCTATATTTAAATTATTTTAAAGACGTGAAATCTAGGGATGTGCCGATCAGGTTTTATGAAACCGATACCGATCACCTATGTGTGACGATCACCGATACCAATCACAATTACCGATCGCTCAAAGCCATGAATATTTCACTGAAATCTTCATGGCTTTGATCAAGAGTTTATTCAGATGATCACTAAGAATACAACTTTTGTTGTTGCTGATACTTTCCATTACCATCCTGTAATGATTGAATTTCTTCTCTTTTTCTTTTCGTTTATTTATTTATTCATTTATTCATTTTACATTGTGCTAAAGGCAAAACCTTTTTACATGTAATATTAAAAGCAAAAAAACATAAAATGAAAGGTGGCAGGAAGAAGAAATCTTATTATACCTGCCCCTTTTTTCTAAAACAAAAAACAAAATCAATACAAACAATTAACTCCGACAATAGTCGTCAATGAGCAGTCGAACCAAAAGAGTAACTCATTACAATTCTAAATTTTTCTAGTACAATAAACAATTGAAAGAAATTTTTAGTATTTTGTTAACAATTTAGTTTTAATCATTTTTTTAAACACAAGCACTGATTTTGCAGATTTAACTTCATTTCCTAAACCATTCCACAAATCAACTCTCTGTATTGAAACAGACCGTCCCTTTAAGCTTGTTCTATACTGAGGTTTTGCAAAAAATCTGTTCCCTTAAGACTATAGCAGCTCGTCCTCTTTACAAAATTAATTAGAACATTTGAAGGCAGTACATTATTATGGGCTCTATACATTACCAACAAAATATTGTAGTCCACTAAATCATAAAACTTCAGCAACTTAAGTTGTTGAAATAATATATTTGACGGATGACAGTAGGGCTTTCTTGTAATAATTCTCACAGCTCTTTTTTGTAATATAAAAATAGGCTTCGTTATGGTTTTACACACCTTTCCCCAAACTTCAACACAATAAATTAAATGTGGAACAAAAATTGCATTACAGTATATAACAGATACAGAGCTTTATCATTCAACAAATCCTTCACTTTGTACAGCACTGCAGTAGATCTAGATAACTATTATTTATTTAACTGAATTAATATGCTGTTTCCACGACAGTTTGTCATCAATAACCACACCCAAAAACTTCACCTCTGTGAACTTCAACACCATCAATTTTAAAAGAAAAATCCATTGTATTCTTTTTATTACTAAATAACATATAATTTGTTTTATCTAGGTTTAATGATAGTTTGTTGTTCAATTCAAAGCAAGTTTGTAATTTAACAAACTCCATTTTTTAACAACTCAGACATTTGATTCAAATCACTACCAAAATAAAAAAAGTAATATAGTCAGCAAAGAGAACACATTTTAGAAGTCCATACACCTTCACTAGATAATTCACATACAAAATAAACAACTTTGGTCCAAGTATTGAGCCTTGAGGGACTCTACATATGATCTTGCAGAGGTTTGATCGTATTCATTCATTCAACCTTTATTTATACAGGCTAGCCTCGTTGAGTCACGGGGACTCATTTACAAGAGGGACCTGTCTCACTCACACCAAACAACCATCCACTCTCACACTCACACCTAGGGTCAATTTAGAGTCACCAATCAGCCTAACAAGCATGTTTTTTGGTCTGTGGGAGGAAACCGGAGTACCCGGAGGAAACCCACGCATGCACGGGGAGAACATGCAAACTCCACCCAGAAAGGCCCCGGACCGGGATTTGAACCGGCAACCTTCTCGCTGAGAGGCAGCAGCTCTACCAGTTGTGCCACCGTGCTGCCAAATATATATATATATATATATATATATATATATATATATATATATATATATATATATATAAATTATATTGTAAATATATTGTGAATTTGTACAAACTGTTGTCTATCTTTCAAATAACTACATACCCACTGTACTGTAGTGCTAGTCCTCTAATACCATACTTGTTTAATTTATTAGTGAGAATGGTGTGGTCAATTGTGTCAAATGCTTTCTTTAAATCAAAAATAGACTTATACAATGTTGCTTTTGATCGATGGCTGTGGTAATTTGTTCCGTTAGTTCCATAAGAGCCATGTATGTAGAATAGTTTTATCTAAAACCATATTGACTGTCACTTAAAATATTGTATTTATCAAGAAATTTATCTAATCTGGTTACGAATATTTTTTCTAGAATTTTAGAGAAAGGAATTAGTGAAATAAGTCTATCTTTTCTTCCCTTGTTAAATTGTTGGGCCTCTTAAATTGTAAAATGTATTCCTTATAACCAAACCCTCTGCCCTTACCATGATTGTAGTATCTGAAATAAGTCCTCAACTATTTAATTGACTAAAAATATCTTAACTGAAATTCAGATGAACCTTTAGCCCAGGTTGCACTGATGCACCAAACTTTTTCCATTAGGTGCTCCTGTACATTTGTCCCAGCTAGGAGTGAAGAGGAGACATTGGAAGTACTGTACATATGTTTTGAGTATGATAAGTTGAAAAACAAGTGAGTTACCAGCTTTCATTTGGGTATGTGGCTATGTCTAGGCTTAAGAAAGTTTCCTTTCAAAAACTGGGTTGCTATGCTACGTCAAAATCCAAGATGATTGCTGCCATCCGTCTTGTGAGCTGGATAGCTTGCAAAAAAAAGTGAGGTACCGATTTCCATTTATCTGTGTGGCTGCGTCTAAGCATAAGAATCGGAAATTGGGTTGCCTCATCTAAATCCAAGATGGCCACCACCATATATAGATATGTAAACTGACCAGCCATATTATTTTAGAAAACTATGCTTTCTAGTTTTATATTGCTTTAAAGTAGGATGGCCCTTGGGGTGGCTAAATATCTGTGTATGTGATAAAATTGTTTCTCTGCTCACTAAACAAACAAACAAACAAAAAACACTGATTCTATTCTTATACATTGTGTAACTCCTGCCCACTTCAATATCTTGAACCAAAAACATTAAGGTTTACTTGCATCCCCTGTTCAATTCCCTTATAGACACTTTTCTTAAAAACTACATTCACCACTTAAATCCCTCTGCAAAGGGGAACATTGTACCTCTTGTACACAGCTCCTTGAAAACCACCACCACATTTTTTAATGTATTTTTGTCATTACTCATATAGTTAACAGTCACGTAAACGATATAAAATGTTTGCTTTACTGTAGTTAAACATACATTACTGGAAGATTATTATTGTTTAAACCGATTGTTTGTAAAAAAAAGGGGGCAGATATAATAAGGTTTTTTCTTCTTTCTGCTACCTTTCATTTTTTTTATATATATTTTGTACGTTATCATTTATGGGATTGTCTTGTATTGTGTGTTTTTTTGTAAAAAAAAGAAAAAAAAAGAACAAATTTAATAAACATAAACATGAGCATTTGCAAAACTAAATTGTTTTATAACAGAATGTACATCATAGTTCTTTTGATTCACAGATCTCTCTTAAGGTCAAAAGGTCAAAATATTATGTTTGATTTTCTCTTTACTGATAACTTGACTGATGTGGTGGGCAAAAGCTTTTTAACTTACCATGGAATATAAGGTGACAAGCTTTTGTTTGACTCTATTTGTGAATAGAAGCTTAGAGTTGGTGAGGTTGTTGGCAGGATCTGCTGTTCTGCTGTAGATGATAGACAACTGGCTAAAATATATACAGCCTGATGAGCCTAGTGGGTGACACAGAGGACACACTGCGCTCAATTCCATGTTGATCTGGATGTACAAAGGAAAAATGCTTTGATGCATGCGTGCACACACTTTCATACTTTTTATGTGTAAGTTTTCTGGACTTTTAGGTGTACATGCAGTTTCAGTAGAAAGTTCACACACCTTTACATGAGTCAGAGTCAGAGTCAGAGAGAATTTATTGTCATTTGCACCGCATGTAGTACATGTGTTGAAAACGAGATTATGTACACAGGGTCCCAGTTACATCCAACAACAAATGCAAGAGAAATACAATAATAACATCTAGGATTAACTAAGAGAGACATCACATCAGCTAGTAATACACTAAGCCCTAATGTAGTAGAAAAACATCATTATAAACAGCAGCACGAACATGAGCAGATGGTCACAGATGAACGCAGCAACAAGAAACAGATCAGTATCAGTATGATGTGACATTTTGCAGTGTTTATTCTTATTATTTATTTATTCATGAGTCTGACAGCCTCAGGGTAGAAGCTGTTTCTCAGTCTAGTGGTTCTACATTTGATGCTCCTCAACCTCCGTCCCGAGGGGAGTGGTGCAAAGAGTGAGTGTGCTGGGTGAGTGAGGTCTTTCATGATGCAGGTGGCTCTTTTTCTGCATCTGGAGGTGTAAATGTCTGTGATGGTGGGGAGACTGACTCCCACAGACTTCTGTGCAGCCTTCACCACTCTCTGCAGAGCTTTTCTCTCTGCAACTGTGCAGCCTCCATGCCACACATTGATACTGGAGCACAGGACGCTCTCCACTGCACACCTGTAGAACGAGGTGAGGACTGGGCTTCTCAGACCGGCTCGTCTCAGCCGTCTGAGGAAGTAGAGTCTCTGATGACCTTTCTTGATCAGGCTGGTGGTGTTATTGCTCCAGCTGAGGTTATCATTCAAGTGTACACCCAGGTATTTGTAGCTGGAGACCACCTCCACCGCAGATCCACCTATATACAGTGGGGTGTGGGTGTGTTTGTTCCTTCTGAAGTCCACAATCATCTCCTTCGTCTTCTTCACATTCATGTGAAGGTTGTTCTCTTTGCACCAGCTCTCCAGATGTTCCACCTCCTGTCTGTAGCTGGATTCATCATTATCTGTGATGCATCCCACCACAGCTGTATCATCTGCAAACTTAACAATATGACAGCCTGGATGTGTGGCTATACAATCATATGTGAGCAGAGTGAACAGAAGAGGGCTCAGCACACATCCCTGAGGAGAGCCAGTGCTGAGGGTGATGGTGGAGGAGGAGAAGTTGTGGATCTTCACGGACTGTGGTCTGTCTGTTAAGAAGTCTAAGACCCAGTTACAAATAGAGGGGCTTAGTCCAAGTGTGGATAGTTTGTCTATCAGAGTTTGGGGGATCATGGTGTTGAAGGCAGATGTGAAGTCCACAAAGAGCAGACGCACGTATGAGTCCTTCTGATCCAGGTGGGTGAGAGCAGTGTGGACCACGGAGGAGATGGCGTCCTCTGTTGATCGGTTCTCACGATATGCATATTGATGAGGGTCCTCGTTGATGTTGACGGCTGTCTTGATGTGGGACATGACCAGTTTCTCAAAACATTTAGCGACTATCGGGGTGAGAGCCACCGGTCTGTAGTCATTCTGGGACATGAAGCCCCAGATCTGCATGTTTGTACGATTTACAACACCACCTGCCTTTATATATGTTGTAATTCAGTTCAATTCAGTTTATTTATATTTTACCAAGTCGCAACTAGTCTCAGGGCACTGAAAAGAAACATTCACGTACATAAAAAGTCAATTAGTAAAGTTCTCTATCTAAGGAATCAGCAGATTGTGTTGAAGCTTCATTTTGTTTCAGTCTCCCATCCTGAGCAAGCACAAAGGAGACAGTGGAAAGGAAAAAAAAAACCTTTTTAACAGGAATAAACCTCCAGCAGAACCAGGCTCGGGACGAGTGGCCATTTGTTTTGACCAGCTGGGTTGGAGAGGACAGGAAGGATGAATGGACACTGAATGGCAGGTCCAGAATAGAGGCGAGCAGGAGAAATGTCTTTCTATAGGAGAGACAAAAAAAATACATGTTAAGATAAGAACTAATTACAAATACAAACTATTCATTTGTATTCATTAGTAACTATTCATTTAAAGGAAATTAGGTTAATTTGTCCTCCAGCAGTCTAATGCCGGGTACCCACCTAAATTGTCAGAACGCTCCTGCCGTCCCCTTTTGGCCGCTTGTCACGGTCACACTGGGGGGACACTGAGACGCGTCTGATGATGCTGCTGGCAGATAAAATCAGCAGCACGTGACCCCCGTTCCTACTGGAGTGGGTTTTCTACGAGCCGAACTGCAGCTCCGCCAGTCTTTGTTGATATTAAATTTTTTATTTTTTTTTATGTTTGGGGCGATCGTACGCTGAGCGGACAGCAGCAACTGTAAAAATGTCAAGTTTCTTACCGGAGTTTGGTTCCAATTCATTGAGGCTCGATAGGGTGAGTTTAAAAAGTCCAAAAAAAGTCTTGTTGTCGTTGTGTAATCACATAGCAGAGGCTCTCCCGATTTTTTGCTGGACGCATCGAGCAACGTCGAGCCGCAAAATATCAACTTTTTGATCTGACGCCGTAGGTTGCTTCGGAGGCGCGCGTGCGTGGAAAGGAACTGCCGCGTGCCGCCGCGCCCCTTCAATCACTCAAAACGCGTCGCTTCACGATACGCCGCGCCTCGACGCGTCTCCACATAGACTTTCAATGTAAACCGGCTGCTTCAGCCGCCCGACACGGGTCTGGTGGGTACCCGGCATAAGCCTATAGCAGCATAACTATGGGGTAGTTCAGGAAACCCAAACCAAACCTAACTATAGGATTTATCAAAAAAGAAAGACTTGAGCCTAATCTAAAAGTAAAAAATGTGTCGGCCTCATGGAAATAAACTGGAAGTTGGTTACACAAGAGAGGAGCCTGATAACTGAGATATCTTCCTCCTATTCTGCTTTTGGAAACTCTAAGAACCAGGAAGTCTTTCAAACGAAAGACGAAATGTTTCTACTTTTTTGTTTTGTTTTTTAAAGGTATGGTCTGCGATTTTTGGGACACTCTGGGACTTAGAAATATTTTCAGCGCAGAAAAGCATTCTGCTACCTCCCCCTCAGAGCTATATATGGCTCAGAGGGGGAGCCAGACAGTCCGTGCTTCTGCTGAATTTGAGTTCTGCTCCGCCCCCTGCTGTGTGTCTGCTCGGAGCGCTTCAATATGTGATTATATGTTAAAAAAACCTTTTAAAAATATTATAAAACCATGGAGCACTTGTCCAACAACACAAAACCCAGCAGAAATCAGCAGAGGTTCACGAAGCAACGTTGGACATTATTTAATTCGCTCGTGACTTCCTCTTTCTGTCAGCGCAGGTTTGGAATGTCTGGAATGCTCCGCCCACACTACATGTCCTGTCTGCGCTGCAAAGTTCTGTGATTATATGTTAATAAAACCTTTTAAAAATATTATAAAACCATGGAGCACTTGTCCAACAACACAAAAACCAGCAGAAATCAGCAGAGGTTCACGAAGCAACGTTGGACATGCGCTCGTGATTTCCTCTTTCTGTCAGCGCAGGTTTGGAATGTCTGGAATGCTCCGCCCACACTCCATGTCCTGTCTCTGCGCTGCGAAGTTCTGTGTTTATATGATAATATAACTGTTTAAAAAATATAATAAAACCATGAATCACTCGTCCAACAACACAAAAAGACCCTGTAATCAGCAGAGCATCACCAGCCAATTTGGACATGATTTAATTCGCTCGTGAGTCGTGACAAATCCATTTCCTCATTCCTGTGAGTGGAGGATGAAGCGATCACTTGACTTTTGGCAAAAAAACCTAAATAAAAGTCCAGCTCTGGGATGAAAAAGGGATATTTAGGGCCAGTTTACACGGCGCGTATTTTGAGTGTAACCGCTACTTTCCCTTTGCGACTTTGCTTATCGCCTACACGACGCTGCTGGCCCCCCTCTTTGACTCCGATACTTTTCTGACCCTGCTCTCAAGGTGGAAGTTTTTCGCTGACCCCCCGCTGATAATGTAAACATCTCCCGTGGAGCTTTTGTGTCAACCACATGCGCGCAGCCCGCATGCGCGGACAGTCTGACATTTCACGTGTCACGCTGCAAAATATAACAGTTTAACAATAATAAACAGTATTTATGTTGGCGTGGGAGATGTAAATTTATCTGAACTACAGTATCTATCTGGACTCGTTACATTTTTTAAACAGTGCGTAACGTGCTGTGAAAATGAAGACACCAGGTTTATTTTTTATTTATTTATTTATTCAGCACCACAAAGTTTACAACACAAACACTGAGAATTAAACTGAACACACTATTAAAACACGTGAACCGAACTGTAACTACGTTAATGAACTGGACTCTTGCTGTGTGTTCATCTGGACCCATCAGAACCGCCGAACCGTCTGCCTGTTTGTTGGAACGACAGCTTCTCCACCTGGCAGAAATAAATAAATAAATAAAAACTCCGTTGTTGTGTGATCAAAGTAAACACAAGCAAACATTATATTAAGAACGTTGATTTACCTGCTGTAAGTCAGCTGTTTATCACGGAGTAAAGTCCGGTTCTGGTCCACAGTCCACTCAGCGTCTGGTGTGGAGCTTGTTAGATGAAGCGGTCCCACTTGGTGTCAAATCTGTTGACTCTTATCCAAATTCCAGCTTTAACTTGTTGTTAACTTGTTGACAACAACTTGTAGTTAGCTGATTTTAGCCAGAGAGGAAAGCAGACGAGGCAGGCTGCCTCGGCTGCTGTTTACCTCAGGCAGCACGCATGCGCAGTAGTGAAGGTTCCAAAAATCACAGCGCCATCTAATGGCCCAGCATGGTAACTACAGTGAAATCATGAGGACGGGGGGTGGAGGGGGAGAGAGTCGTATCCACAGAATTCGACCGTGTCAACGCAAAACTTTTCACCTAATTAACATACCCAAAACATCCGTTTCCCCCACACAGTGTCCGTGTAAACAGGGCCTTAATAAATTTGTGTCACATAAAAAACAGTCCTGCATCGCTTTGCAATCCTTTGAATGAGAATTTGCCGCGGCGCTGGGGCTGGGACAGGCGGGGGCGTGGGTTGGGGCGTGACAAACAACTCTGTTTTTATTGGCTGGTCAGTGTCCGGGTCACTCTGTGTTTTTAGTGTTTTTATAAATGCTGATAGAGAAGCAAGGGGACTATAGTTTTTTTCAGAGATCACTTTGTCTAACACCAGTCTGTCAGTAGATAATAATAATAATAATAATAATAATAATAATGTCCTTTTCTGTCATCTGTGTATGTTTCCCATACACAGACGAAATTCGTCTCTGCATTTAACCCAACCACCACCAGGTGGTGCAGTGAGCAGCCATAGAAAGCGCCCGGGGAGCTGGAGAATTAGGTGTGCACTCATAGACACCCCAAGGTGTGTAGTGGCCGGTGCGCGAACCCGCGTCCTTCGGGTCCCAAGTCGGAAGCCCTGCCACTACACCATCTTGTCCCATCGTGACAGAGTGAAGAAATATGTTAAACATATATTGTTTGAAAAGTTACATTACAATGTTACATACCCCACCTTTAAATGTCCAGAGGACCAGACTTAGCTTCTTTTTTTTTTACAAATTGTCTATAGTTTTGGACAATGACCCTTATAAGTTAATAAAATGAAAAAAGGCTTTTACGTCATTTTGTTTTTCAGGAAAAAAAAGACGTCTCATTTATCCTTCATTCTCTGGGTTACTAAGAATATTTGGATGACTGAAACTCTACACAAACACATTAATTTCCTGGTGTGATTCTAGTTTTTAGTTGAACCCCAGGGACCATTTGAGCTTCCTGTTGCTTGACCGTCATGTTCATAACTGTAATAAATAAATAAATGTACAAAATGTTCATCTAATGCTCCACTAAGTCACATAAACATCCTGTAGATTCACATATTACTTAGAAGTTAATGTGTCCACAGCTGTAAGGAGGAACAACTTCAGAACAGAGGCAGAGTTGTTTAGTGTATTTGGTCTTTCACATGTAATGCATGTTTTATTGAACTGGATCACTGAACTAACAAGGTACTTAAAAAAAAAAAAGAATGTCACTCAAGCTGTAGTTCAGGTAGCTGGGTCTAAGCCACTTCACTGATGCCTCAAATCATTCACTCCTACAACTTGATTACCGTATTTTCCGGAATATAGGTCACAGCTTTTTTATCATTTTTGCATACCCTGCGACTTATATTCAGGTGCAACCTATTTATGGCTTTTTATAAAATAAGCTGATTTGTAATCATTTATTAACAAAAATTAAACTGAGACACACTCTTACAATAATGTCAGCTAACAAATATATATTTTTAGGTGTTTATCCTGCTAAAATTATTCATTTATTAAAGAAAAGTTCAGCTCAGACACATATTTGCTATAATTTTTATCAAACAAATAATTGTTTTTAAGTCCATCCATCCATCCATCCATCCATCTTCTTCCGCTTATCCGGGGTCGGGTCGCGGGGGTAGCAGCCTAAGTAGGGAGGCCCAGACTTCCCTCTCCCCAGCCACTTGGAGCAGCTCCTCCGGGGGAATCCCAAGGCGTTCCCAGGCCAGCCGAGAAACATAGTCCCTCCAGCGCGTCCTGGGTCTTCCTCTGGGTCTCCTCCCGGTGGGACATGCCCGGAACACCTCACCAGGGAGGCGTCCAGGAGGCATCCTAACCAGATGCCCGAGCCACCTCAATAGCCTATATGCCACGGGGGGGCGTGACGTACTTCCGGCAAAATGCAACACCTACCCCCCACTTCCGGTTCCCATCCACCTCCGTTGTTGATAGCGTTAGCTCCTAGTAGCAAACCATGACAACGAGCCGAAACGGGAAGCGGCTGCGCGCTACCGGCACTACACGTGAGTACCGTTGTGTCCGCCCACCGGTGGGAACAGCTGTTCCGCGGGGGGGTTTCGGCGAACATTTATCGCGGCTAACCGTAGGGAGAACGTCGCCATAATTTTATATGGTTTTATATGTGTATAGAGTTGTTATTGGTGTGTATGCCGATGTTTTATTAATTGTATTTAGTCATATATGTTCGTGTCTTTCCCGCTAACCGGAAGTGCGCCGTATGTGTAATGCCTGCGGAGGAGCTGGAACGGAAGCCCGTGGCATATAGGCTACTGGCTCCTCTCGATGTGGAGAAGCAGCGGCTCTACTCCGAGTCCCTCCCGGATGACTGAGCTTCTCACCCTAACATCCTCCTGTAGAAGAGACATTTGCAGGAGAGCTAAACACGGTCCACATTTTGACGTAGGTGCAACCTATATTCAGGTGCGACCTATATTCCAGAAAATATGGTGCTTCTTCTGTGCTTTTGATGTTGGAAAAACATTTTCTTAGAACTTCTGCACCATTTATCTGTTCCTTCAGACCAGTCTGTTTAACAAACAGAAAACTGAAGTACCGGTAGTTTTGGAAGATAAACTGGTCATTGACTGTTGGTGTTTGGTAATAACTCGTGACTAAGTTTTTGCTTTTTATTTAGCGTGTCTGATGTTTTGCTCTTCATAGCCATCATCAAATAAGTAATAAAATAGCCTTTGATTATGTACGCCCTGTTTTAACAATTAATAACAGTAGCATGAGTTTTTTATTTATTTATTTGAGTTTCTGACTTGTGACTTGTAATCTGATTGTTTTTGTCCCTGGGGGGTTGTGTACAGTATACATTTAGATTCTATTTAGTTGATGTATTTCTTGACTAAAATGTTTAATAAAATATTCATAAATGTTAGTTCAAACATTTACAAACTAGTTTTATATGGAAAGGCAACTTTATTCAGCACATTTTCCAACTCATGATGAATGTTATTCACATTAAACACAAGACATGCCAAACAAACAAACAAAGGGTGGGGGTGGGACATTAAAAACAAATGCAAAAACAATTCTTAAACATGTAAAAGATCTGTCAGAAGCCTGAAACAATTTTAACAATTTGACCTGGATTTTAAAAAAAAATACTCACATTTGGAGCTTACATCAAGTTTATCAATAACATTTTCTTTCTTTTGTGTGTGTGTGTGTGGCGTAACCGCTAAATACTGCTTCACCTTGTTTTTCATTCCAGGCCCTACCTCACCCATAGATCTCCGAGCTCTGCGGTTCATATTTTATAAACATTTTACTAATTTATTTTAGCTCCAAACCATTTAGTTTCTTGTGTACCAACAGTGGAACTTTGAAGTATATTATTTGGCTGATTGGAAGCCAGTGAAGAGATTGTTTTAAACTGGAGTACTGTAATATGTTCAGATCTTAGTTTTAGTCAAAACTAGCTGCAGTATTTAAATGTTATTTTAGAAGAGTCCAGTTAAAAGACCATTACAGTAACAATTTCTAAAGGATTAAAAATAACCATGAATTAGTTTCTTCTGGATACATTAAATTCATTTTCATTCTTAACTTGATAAAAGGCTGTTTTAGAGATTGATTTAATATGACAACTGAAATTCAGACCAGAATTTATCAGGACACAAAGATTTCTGACTCTGTGGTTTATAAACACAGTGACTCTTGGTGTTCACTAACAGTTCTATGTTCTTTAGTGCCAAACACAATGATCTCAGTTTTGTTATGACTCAGTTGAAGGACGTTTTGATTAGTCAAGTAATTTATTTGTGTTAAATGGTGTCATTACAAATCTATTAAACTGTCATTGGTAGACATACAGATGACACATGGCTTTATCTAGCATTAACTATGATAGCAAACATTATATTTTTGTAGAGCTTTACCTAAAGATGGCAAATTTAGGCTCAACAAAAGTACAGGGAGTCCTCGACTTACGAACGAGTTACAGACCTAAGGACCGTTCGTATATCGAAAATGACGTAAGTCGGATCATATACAACAGTTAGGTCAAACATTTATGTGAATGGAGCCTGCTAGGGAGGAGGGAGACAATTCAACTCACTCCTTCATCTTTAAATACTGTGTTAGGATAGGCTAAGTGCTTGGTGACTGTACAGTACTGTACATTTATCTATTTATTAAAAATGTATATATATTTATTTTTTATTTTTTAAATTTATAAATAGATAAATGTAACACACAATTAACACCTAACACAATTAAGGAGTGAGTTGAATTGTCTCCCTCCTCTCCAGCAGGCTCCATTCACATAAAGGGAGCTACTTTCACTTTATGTGAAAGGGAGATGATTCAACTCACTCCTTCATCTTTAAAAACTGTGTTAGGATAGGCTAAGTGATTGGTGACTGTACAGTACTGTACATGGTATTCATTTATTTAAAAATTATTATTATTATTTTTACAGTGCGTTCGTAAGTCCGAGTTGCCCTAGGTCGGGGTGACGTAAGTCGAGGACTCCCTGAATTGACCCTTGAGGAACCCCTCATGTTAAATACATTTAATCTGACTTGTAGCTTCAAAAGACACAAAATGGCTCATGTTTAAAGATGAAAATGTACCAGTGAGAGAGTCTATCTATGTGAAGTTAATGATGACCAGTTAACCAGGGTGCAGTGATGGATATGATAGTCACAGCCAGTGAGGAATCTTAGTGGACCATGATAGAGAGTATTCAACATCTGCAGGGTGCTTGTAGGAGCGTCCATGTAAATAATGTTACCTTAGTCAATGGCAAGAAGGAAAGCCACAGTTACAAGGTGTTTCCTATCATTCAGAGTTAGACAGGATCTATTTCTGAAAAATAAACCCAATTTAACTATTGAGTTTCCTTACCAAGTTTTCCATGTGGAGCTTTAAAGACCGTGTAAAGTGAATTTCAACATTTTCTTAAATAAACATTATAAATGTGATAATTGTAATCTTGTAAATGAGTAAAAAGTCTCAAAATTGTAGCTCAATTAATTTTGGAGTTATAGAGCAAACTGTGTATAAACATATTTCTGGTTCAGGATTTTTTAG